>JAODFZ020038282.1:0-20143 GCA_027574845.2 Deinopsis erosa
CAAATACTTATGTAGATGGACATATTAATATGGAATATGGAAAAATTATTGATCTAAAACTCAACGTTCCCAAAAAGCAAATGGATATTATAAACATATCTTCAGATATTTTTATTTTGAGCAACGAAGAGTCATTTAACATTCAAGATACTTCTAACGAAATTGTATCAACAAATTCATGTTCAGCTAATTTCTTAAGCCACATTTCTGGAGTGAAGTTTTGTTACGATTTAAGATACGTAAATGCATCCCAATCACTAACATCACCATATTTTCCATTCACTGGAAACTTCAAATACGCATTAAATATACAAAAAACCGACAATTTTGATTATTATCAGTTGATTTTAGAAACGCAAATACCTGAAAACAATAAACCGTATGCGTATTTCATTAATTTTCTGTTTGACACACCAAATTCGCGTGTAAATAGAGAAATTCAAGCAACTTTTGCAATTGACATTCAATCATTATCGGTAAATGCAAAACTAAAATCACCATTTGCTAATTTCAACCTAGAAAGTTACGCAAATAAAATAAACAACAAATATGAGTTTCATTTCAAATCTTCGATGAATGGTAAAGAAATGTTGGTGTTTGTAACCACATTCAATACTTACAATGAAGATTACTTTGTTAAATATGAACCATATGCGAGAATTAACTTCAAGGAAAAGCAAGTTGGTCTATTAAGTGGAAGTGTGAGTCATGTCAGAGGTGAAAAATATACAGCTGAATTGAAATTGGAAGGATTGACCAATGATATATTAAAATTTGATGGAGGAATTGTATACGCAAGTAATCAACTAAAAATTCACACCAATTTTGAATCTGTTAGTCTAAACGGCATTTTGGACATTGATTTTAAATTCAATTCGAATGAAGCCTTTCTATCTTCACATATTGATTATACAATAAACGGGAAAGAAATGCAATTTATTGATTTTAATTGCGAAATACAAAAAATGCGTAATTTATATTTTCATGGAGATAAATTTCAAATAGTGCTGAATACATCTGAATATCCAACCTATAACAGTAAACTCTATTTTAATAATCAACGAAATGGAAAATTGTTTAACAATACAGGAAAAGTTGAGTTTTTGGACACGTCTTGGCAAACAAATCAACTCATAAAGCTGGATTATCCAAACTTCCAATTATTTTCAGCACTTGAGTGTCCTGAAAAAAGCATTGATTATCGTTTCGACATTTTCTATACTCAATCAAAAAATTCGGTAAATGCTCACACTCTTATTCAACTGAATTCAATACAACGCGTTGAAACATCATTAGAATTGCGTCAGAATAAATCACAAAATAGCATATATGGAATGTTTTATTATCCCGAAAAAACTTGGATCACCAATGGTGACTTGACGCTAATCAATCCGACGCTTTACCAGTTTGATATAAAATGTGAAGAGCTTACAAAAAATATGAGCAAAATTTATTTAAAACTTAATGGAAATTATGTAAATGCTTCGTTAGAGAATAGCAAACATTATGAAATCACTTCCAATTTGCATCTACCGCAATCACGAGAAAATTGGGCGCATCCATGGAATATAACAATTAAAATATCAAATGATCAATTTGATAATTCATTAAATTGTTTCTATTCATTAGAAACATATGAAATCAATAATGTTGGAATTATGCATTGGTCGGAAAATTCATTTAAACTTGGTGTTCAATTTAATAACAAACCTATAATAATTATACAAAGCGAAAAAAAAGTTAATGAATTTATTGGCTTGGTATCGTTGAATATATATCAATATTTTGAATTAAATTTGAATGTGGATTTTATGTTTAATAAATTGATATGTCAATTATTTTGGGACAAAGAATCAGATCCCAGCAAGAGTCTACTTTTTGTAATTGAAAGTAATACTGTTAAAGGATACTTTAATATTGATCTTGAATATCCAGGACAAAAAATTAATGCAGTTTTAGTTTTAATGTAAGTATTATAAAAAGAAATGAAAATTTTGTTGTAAATTATTTGTTTTTTTCTAGTCCAACTCAAGTTATATTGAATGTAACATGGGGCTTGGAAGTTTCGCAGAAAATTTACCTAAAAGTTGGTAATAAAATTTACGAATCAGGAGGTACATGGTTTGGGCAATTAGAAACACCATTTCAGTTTTTGGAAGAGCAAAATTTCTACGTAAACTATTTCGTGACTGCTGAAAAATTTGTCGTTCAAGTAAGTACCTATTTACAATTGAAAACGTACATGCTAAACTTTTTATTATTATTAGTCTGATATCTCATGGAGGTATCATAAAATTAATTTTCTAGTAAGTGGAATTAAATTGCCTGAAAATATCGGCGCTGAAATTAATTTCAACAGCACTATAACAGAAATATCCAGATTTAAAATCGCTTTATATAATAAAGAAATGAACAATGCTTATAAGACAACCGCTAATTTTGTCTATAATAATCACACCATTAATGCTGTATCGAATTGGAAATTGGTTGGATTTGATGTTGATGCTGATTTGAAAATTGATTCTCCATCAAATCTATTAGAAACAATATCAGGCGAATTAAAGAACCGCGCGAATAATTTAAATATTCATTTGCAATGGCAGAATAAAGAGATAACAATAAAATATGAATTTGAACAAAGCAATTCGTTAATACTTATCAATACACCATTTAAAGGGCTCGAAACAATCGTATTTAAATATTCAATTATTAATAACAAAGAGAACGTTTTATTATTGGTAGTTATTGATATATTTAACCACAATAACGAAATCAAATTAAATTGGAAAAATTTTTATAATTACACTGAATTTTGGTTTGATTTAACTTCACCTGTTGTTGGCAACTATTTCATGAACTTTACTCATAGTTCACAATTCGGTGTGTTAAATGAAAGTTTTGTAATTAACGGACCTGATAACAAGAACATCTTAACATTTAATGTTAAAGGTCAATTCACCTATTATTCAGACATAAATATTCAATCATTACTAAAGTTTTTAAACCACAAAACTGAACTTCTCATTGAAAATAATTCCACTCATTTTAATGATTTCTACATGAAGGCATCATTAGATGAATACAATTTTTATATAAAATTATTTGCGGATGTTAAACATAATAAAATAAACAATATTAATTATCAGTTATTTTCTAATATATTATTTGATAAAATTACTTTCAATTATGATAACATTCAGCAGGTTTGTTCAACTCACATTCAATTACCAAACAGTTTTAAAATCGTCAACAGTTTGTTATACAATGATAATTATTTTATAAAAAATATATTTCTTTTGAATACTGCTGATATTTCATTAAATGTCACATACGAGCAAAATTATTTATCTGATCAATATGCCAAATTATTGGTTGTAAAGTTAGGAAAAGAAATTTACAAAAATTCGTTTATATTTAATAATAAAACAAATTTCTTTGAGATCAACTTAAAATTACCTTATAAATTAGATAACAATGCATTGATCAATTTATCAGCTAGTGGTCATGCAAATGTTACACAAGGTGATGCAAATTTCGCTCTACAAAAAGATAATGATAAACAAATTGAAATGAATTTATTATACAATTTTCGATTAAAAAAAATATTTGAAGCTAATTTAACAAGAAGTCATAAATTAATTGGATATTCATATTTACTTGCGAAAGATAATGAAATTTTGCTTGAAGCTGCATCCGTTGATAAAGATTTTAATTTCAAAATTAATTTATTTAATCCTAATGAAAAAGATATTAATCTATTAACAATTTATAGCAAATATTCGAAAAATAATTTTACATTAAATGTTACGCAAAATTGTTCTATTGATATAAATTTTGAAAATTTAGAAATGAAACGAACTATGCAATTTATGCTGGGATTGGAAGGATATTTACAATATAATTATAATAATTTAATAGAAACTAATAAAAATGAGAATAAATATTTAATTGTATTTTATAATTTGATTTGTACTCCAAGTTTGATTGATTTAAGAGCAAATTTGTCTTCAAATGTAATTTCACCATCAACAATAAATATTGTTTACGAAAATAAGGAAGAAACTAAAATTATTATTGCATTAACGCATAATAATTCTAGTTTATACATAAATGGTTTACTTTTAAAATCAAACAATTTTATTAAACCATCTGCTAATTTTTCTTATAACAAAAATAATCAAGTTAATACGCATATAAATTTTGAATTGATTGGCCAATCAAAATTAAATGATAAATCTGATTTACTACTTTTAAACTTATCGAGTAACATAAACAGTTTAGAAAAATTGGAAATTAAAGTTGAAAATCTAATTGATAAAGGATTTGAAAGCATTTTTATCTATCAAACTCACAATCAAACTTACAAAACATTACTAAATAATATTATGTCAAAAGATTTATTTGAATTGTCAGCATTCATTGAAGGGCCCGGCTTAAATAGTACATCAATTGAAATAGATATTTTGAGGAAAGATTTTGTTTATACAACACAAGTGAATTTTATATACAATGATAAGAAATATTTAGCTGATATTATCACAAATCATATTCATATATTTGACACAGAAACAAATTTTGATTTGAAATTGCCAAATGAAACGTATTTTGGAATGATTCAATGCAAAATTAAAAAAGATCTCAACATTTATTTAACATTTTTTGAACCTGATCAATTAATGAATGAATTTAATTTAACAGTTTTTAAACAATCTGACACTGATTTAAAATTGCATTATAATTTTGTATGCGATTATTATGACATCTCGTCGCAATTGATCGAAATTGATTATAATTATAATAATAAAACATTTTTTGCAATATATTCGAATGACGATCAATTCAATTATACAATTCACGGTAAATTTAACCAAAATGATATAAATGTGACTTTAGATAGACCAGATATGAAGAATTTTATACAGTTTATTGGAAAACATAAATTAATCAGCCTTAATGATTTTGCATTGCATTATGTCTTCATTAAGGATTTGAAACGTTTTAAAATTGATGTAATAAATCATTTTGGTGACTACTATCAAACAAAAATTGATTTGATAACACCATTTCGGGAATGGTATCGAATATTTATTGAGTCTACATTAGACGATAGCAAAGTTCGTATAAGTTTTAATATAAAAAATCATCGAATGTCTATCGTTGCAAAGAAATATAATCCAAAAGGCGATGAGTTATTGCTTATTGAATTTCAAGGTGAAACTTTATTAGAACTATCAGCTGGAGCAGGTCAAATGACCTTACGTACATCAAACAGATTCGGTTTGTATCGATTATTTATTCAAAGCACTGAAAATCCAGGAATTTATGTGTTTACAATATTAAAGAACGGCGAAAATTTAATATCATTAATGTTTCAAAATTATTCAATCGACAAAGAATTCGTTTTCTATAAAGGAAAAATTATAGCGCCCGCATTTTCATCACAGTACGCAAATTTATCGGTTGAATTTTTATTCAACAAATACGAACAAAATTATTTAAACTTTTTTGTTTTGAACGACTTAAATAAACTAATCTACATATCTTGTAATTATAAAGACATAAATAAGTTGCAATCAGTTAATATTGAATTTGATTCGGTTGTTAAATCATTACCAAAAATTAATTTGAATATTTTAGTTAATAAGAAATATGATTTTACTTTTCATTTACATTCGTTAATAAATAATCATAATTTTTCGACTAATATTCTAATTCCTATAAAAAACAATGAAGCTAAATTAGAATTTTTATATCCTTGCAAGGACTATAATTCGTGTGTATTTTTAATGCATTCAGACACAAATATGATGCGTTTTAATTGGACAACGCCATTAGAGGATTGGAAAACTGTCACATTTGACACAAAATTTACAAAGTCAGTAGATTCAATTAAATTTAATTGCGATTTCATTTATAACGAAACATTCAATGGAGGAAATTTTGTTTTTAATCTAACTGATAAATTTGCAGCTACAATTTTAGATCTTGATTTACCATCTTACAAATACTTTTCGGATATTTATTATAAATATTACGAAACAATAAAAATTACTTATATTTCAAAAACATCTCAATTTTACGACATAAATTGCGTAATATATGCGCAATATGTAAACAATTCCTTAAATATTGATATTCAAGATAATGTTAGGAACAATATAGTTTTGTTGAAAACGTATCCAATTCGTTTTGACCAAAAATCTTATCTTGATTTGAAATTATTAGACTATTTCAATTTACATTTGTATTACGATTTATCCCAACAAAATTCGAAACAATTAGGAATTAATTTCACAAACGATATTGGTATGTTTACTGTTAAAAATATGAATATGAGTGTTGATATTTCGAATGATATTAGATTAGGTAATATTATTGTTGATAGTTATTACACCAATTCTGATTTAGAATTAGATGAAAAAAAGTGGCTGATTGAATGGATGCTGTACGAATCATTTCCACAAATTAATTTTACATTAAATTTGATTGAAAATAATCACACGTCAGTTATAAAAATAAACCAACATATTGCAAGCAACGAAATAAATTCTAACTTAATTATAACCGGAAATAAATCATTTACTATAACATTAAACGGAAAAATTTTGGAAAATTTAATAACTGGAACGTTTGTATTATTATCACCAGTCGATGTACTGAAATCGTTAAAAACTGAACTTGTAATAAAAAAGACAAATAATGATAACTACCAACTTGAATATTACATGAATTGGCCCAAAAATGAAGATTTTATATTAAGTATTTCAGCAAATCTAAAGGATGAGCGAAAATTGTTTGATTTTAAATTGACCAGTTCAATGATTAATGAAATTACGTCTCATTTTGAATATGTCCTCAACAACAATCAAACAAATATTCATTTTGAGGCATATGATGGCATAAACATTATTTCCGTCCGCTTATTTGAACAAAATAAAATTTTGAGTGGTTATTTAGTAACAAGTTACTTCAAACCTTATGAAAGAGTGCTTCTAACAAAACATAGTAAATTAAATGAGACGTTAGATAATATGGAAGAATTTCTTCGAATTCAAAAAGAAAGTAATGAAAATTCGTATCAATTAAAGGGAGATATAAAACTTGCAGGTAAAAACAGCGAAGGAAAAAGTATTAATTGCGACATGATGTTCAAACATATTACTTATAATGATACGCAAAGCTTTAAATTGGACGGTTTCTGTCCAACAAATGTTTCCTATTTCTATATTAATTATGAATCATATTCGGATGATGTTTTAATATCAATGCAAATTCCATTTAAATTACTTAATACATTCAATATAAGAACATCTTTTAAAAACAATGATCAATTTAATGCAACATTTGATGCAAGAATTCTAAATGAAGAAATCATCGGCAAATTTGAGTTAAATTTAAAGGAAATTGATGCCAGCTTTGATTTATCTATTCCACATAATAATGAAACATGGATGATACATTTGGCAACAAACAATACAAAAGGTTTATTAAACATTCTACAAAAATCTATTAACACATGGAATAATATTACAATGAACTATTTAGTCGAGACGAGTCAATTTAGTAGCAGTTTCTTTATGTATAGTAATCGGTTCAATTCAAGCCACATCGTAAAGCTTCTTTATAAAGACAGCGATGATAAAGAATACGGAATTATATTCGATGATTACAAAATGATTGGACGCTATATTATCGATAAAGTCCAAATAAAAATCTCATTATTTGCTAAAATACCATATCTAGATATAAAAGACGTCGGCATTTATATAGAAAACGACAATTTAAATCGCACTCATCAAACGAAATTGGTATATAATAAATATTACATTAAAGGTAATGTTTCTTTCTATGCAAATCAATCATTTCATTCACAAGTTGAATGCACTTCCGGTATTTGTAACACTTCTATATTCGGCAATATAACAAATAATGAGATTAAGTTAAAAATAGAAAATGTGGAAGGGCAAGAAATTAGCGTTCACATAAATAAAGAGTTTATAAATATAACAAAAGTTGGATTTGAAATATTCATCGATAAAAATTTCGAGAAAATTATATTATTATCAAAAGAATTCTTTTATTACGACAATTCAAAGTATACTTCATTAAAAATGATAAATAAATTTTTCGATTTTAATTTGATATTTAAAGAAACTTCCAAATCGATAAAGTATTCAATGGATAAAACTAAATTGACATTAAATTTGATAGATGAACGCAATTATTGCGATGTTAAACTAGATTTAATTAGAAAGGACAATAAACAGTTAGCAGTCGACGTGCATTTTGATAAATTACCTGAATACTATAAAGTTATAGTAAATGTTGATAATAATCATCGAAACTTTTTCACATTTAATTCGACATTCACTTATCAAGAAGCAATAAATATATTGTTTAGTTTAAAAGCATTCGAAGACAAGCACTTTGGTAAATTATTTTTGGATACAAATAATCATTTACTTATTAAATTCGATACAAACAGTTCCTATTTACCAAACAATCAAATGTTTGTTGATGTTTTTATAATGAGTTTACAAAATATGAGTTTTTATTTATCATCAGGCCAAAATTATATATTAATGAGCAATTTGATTGATAACAATTCACTTAGGATTTTATACGATTGTCCAGTTTGCAGCGAATTGAAATTGTTTGATTTGAAATTGAATTGGGTTATTAGTGAAAAAATGTTATCACAAAATAAAATTCATATAAAGTCAGATTTGTATGAAGATATTTTAGCACAAGCTGACTTTTTATTGTCTGATCGTTTATTGGATATAGAAACTCATTTGCGAATTCCATTTTTAGACGAATTCGATACATTCGATGGTAAAATTTATATTCCTATTGAATTTCGACCAAAACTTCAGTTTACATTCCCAAACAATGTTAATTACTTATTACATTTCGATCATAACGTTACAAGTGAATTAGTTTTATTAAAAGCCGAATACGAATGCAATGGGCATCAATTTGATTTTGACTTTCATTTAAATTTATTACAATATCTCTTTAAAATGTATACCAAAATACCAAATGAACAACTTTATTACGTGCAAATGAATATGTCACTAGAATCAATCAATTTAACAATTAATAAATATTGGTATAAATTAAATTATAAATATTTTAATGCAATTGATCACAAATTACTTAAAATCAAATTTGATAATTACTATCATAACAAAGAACACTATTTGCATTTGGAATTGAAAAATTCTTATCCTGACAAGGTGTTCACAATCCTTGCATTTTATCCTGGCATGCATAATAAAGTAGGAACAACATTTTTATTAAATCATAATGCAATGCAATCATTTAAATTGTATTATGCATTATTCCTTCCTATTGCAGTCGGCAATTTAGAATATGCAGAAATTGAATTTGTTAATGAATTCGATCCTAATATATTATTTAACGCCTATTACAAATCGAATTTGTTTAATACATCAATTAATGTAGAAGGTATTAATACAGCCGAAGAAAAAATATTTATATTTCATACCGTTTATGATAAAAAGGAATTGATTAGTCATTTTAAGTTGATAAAAAAATCGAATTGCAATTTTGCTGTAACTGGATTATTAAAATCACCTTTCGATAAATTGAAACAACTTAGTTTTAATTTGAGCTCATTTACAGATAAATATGATCATGACAATAAATTTGAAATTATTTATAATAACGATTTAATTACATATAATACAATTGATTTAAAATCAGATTCGTTTTCTATTATTGTGCAAAATCAATGGTTTCCATTTTATAGTCATTTTAAATTGAATCGCACTAATAAAATTGATATTTTTGCTAAAATTTGTTGGAACAGTTTAAAGGAGATTGAATCTCAAATAGGTGGAAAATTATTTATAGAAAATGATTATATTATTCATGCATATTTACCAAATCATACAATTATGTATGAAAGAAGTTTTAATAAATGTGACACAATTTATCATTATTATTGGAGAGCGTCTTGGAACGATTATATATTCGCTTATAAAAATTACAATAAATATATTAAAAATAAATTGAATATTCATTATGAGGCGGATTGCTTTGTACAGTTGCCATTTAGGAAGTTCGAAATGATTCAAAATTCTGACGTTGCAATGAATAAATTTGTAAACATGAATTCTAGCACGGAAATCATTTGGGGTAATGAAACGACATCCAAATTGATATTTAATAACAAACTACAGCAAGGAAATTTAATATCTAGATTAATAACACCCGCACTACCACATGACATTATTCTAAATGTTGATTTATCGAATTTTTATAAAATTCCATCATCATTCAAAGCCCAACTTCAATATGCCAATGATACAAAGCGAACAATTTATATTGAAATGTATTTCAATGAATTAATTATCGATGATGAAACGTATACGCAAAGACATTTCATTTTACGTCATTTTCCATCGAAAATTGATTATGAATTGTATTTCGATGCATTGAAAACGAATGAACTATGCAACAGTAGCGTTATATTGAAATATAAAAATTTTAATTTCAATTCTACGGAAAGTATAAAAGCATCTGTTAGAGTTGATTTAAATAAGTTTTTAATAGCTGGAAACTTTTTTACATCGCAAAATAGCATGAATATTAAACTTGCTTCATCGCCACAGTTCGATCATCAGCAACTTCAATTTATTGCACAAATTAATGATAAGCAACCATTCAATTTAGAGTTTTTGTATTATTTCAAACCAATTGCATCATCAGTTAGTTTATTAGCCGCTTATGGCGAGCATAGAAAATATAAATTGTATGCTGGTTTGCCTAATGAAAGAGAATTCACCACAAAGTTGGAACATTTTGTGTTAGGCAAAACGACAATAGAAAATTTATTTACTTTACGTTTGAACAATTCGCAATTATTGTGGTTGAAAGTATTGTGGAGGAATAATATAAATAAATTGTACGAGCCGTTTTACAATGCTATTTTAAGCGAATATAATGATATAAGGCATGTAATTGATGCAACAGGACAGCAATTAATTAATGTAATTAGTGATGATGTTGGCAAGGAGCTAATTAATGATATACACGATTACGAACGACGAATTATTTCTTATACAATTGATGAAAAGAATAAACTTATTCAAGATATTAATGAAACCTTTCTTTGTCATAATAATTCAAATTATTTATGCAAACTTTTATCAGATCCATTGATAAGGTGAGTATTAACATCTGGTTTTATTGATGAATTTTTAATTAATAATATTTCAGAAAGTCGTTTAATTATATTGTCGAACCGATTGAAATGAATTTATCGCAAATTTATGAGTTTTTGCTCAAAATTTTTACTTCAACATCGAATTCAATAAACACCATTGTTAATGTGATAAATATGCAAATTGATGAAGCGATTAAGAAACTGAATAATATAAAGAATTTAAAAATGGACGCAAAAGCTATACTGAAAATCAGCATTGATAATACAAGAAAGTCACTACAAGAAATGGAACAAATCACCATAAGATTGCTCGATGATTTGCAAGATTATATTAATTACATCAAAGATGAAGTTATTCAATTTTTTGAACCATTATTAAATTTGCTTGATGATTCTATTGCCTACATTGAACAACGTTTAGCAATTTTGCAAATTATTATTTTAGGTAATTTTCAATTTAAAATTATTCTAGAAACAATCAACAAATTATATTTTAATCAAAATAATAATTTGATTACATTTACCATTGAATAAGTTTCGTTCAAATAAAATGTTTTCAAAGAAATTTCGTTTAAACTAAATATTTTTATTTTTTAAATCGTATTAGAAACAAAATTAATTAATATTTTCTTTAATATAACTTTAATATAAAAATTTTAAATTAAAATGAAATTTTATTAAAAGAAAATATCGTGAGATTTGCAAACTAATAATGATGGTAAAAAATAATTTATATTTTAATTTTTAGATACCGTTGATTCTGTGCAACATTATATATATAATTTGAAGGAAACTAAACAATTGCTCAACATTTATTTTTCTTATATAAGTTGGTTTGATCAACTGTATCTGAGTGATTTACTCGAAGTGACTGGTAATATAATTGAAGAAATAATCGAGATAATTATAGATGATTTCAAAAGAGTTTTTGGCCATTACAAACCGTATCTTGAAGCAGTGAATGATGCAATTTTCGGCAAGTACGAACATCTTATTGATTTGTCACAAATCACGAAAATCAAAGAATTTTCAAATAAATTCTATCAAAAAACAATATGGATATGGAATTATAATAATGTAACGGAACGTCTTAAACTCTACGTGCAATCATTAACAGCAGATATTGATGATATTCTATTATTGATTGATGTGGATGAAAGGATCGAACACAACTTGTTTGATATAACATCGTATACTTTTATTCCCGAGAAAGGTGAATTGGAGATTAGTCAACCATTACCAATTAAATGGGAAGCTTTTAATAAACCACCATTGTATGAAGAACATCCTTTGTATCATAAAATACAAAACAAACTGCAACAATTTAGTAAATATTATAGAACAAGTTCCAGCTTTTATGATGGCCTGGATCATTTATCAAAACTCTTTAAACTTCAGTTCGAACCATCGACTTATAATATTGGAGTGATCTTAGGACATTCTCACTTTGTCACTTTCAATAACAGATTTTATAATTTAATTAGCAATTGCAGCTATCTACTAGCAGGTAATTTTTTATATTATACAATATTCAAATTTCTTGCAAGAAATATTTTAGTAGGTATTTACGCTAAAATAATTTTTGTAAGCAAGAGTGTTCACAGAGGGAGTTAGTAGATCTAGAATATTCATTATATGTTTAAGGCGCTATTATGACAATTTAAATTTTATAGTAAGAATTTAACACAAAAAAAACGTCTTAATGAACAATCCGACAAATAGTTTAAAAGCGAAAACAATTGTTTTGTTTATTAAATTAACTAACATCTATAGTCCAATCGGCTCAACGAAAGTCCTTATCCTTTAAGTTGCGCGTGAACACTGTATGCAGCATGACACTGCGTGTGCTCAGCATGTGCACAGGGACGGATTCTTTTAGCAGCGTATTATTGAGTGTATTATTGCATCTGGGACAACAATAGGCATTAAAAATATGCAAATATGCAATTAGACCTATTTCTGAAAACTTAATTACAGTACAACAAACAGAACAATGCGGCTCCCAAAAATATCTTAAAAGTATGTCTACAAACAGCCGGAGGTAGAAATAAAATTGCAATGATATCATTTTTAAGCTGTTTTAGTAAGAAAAACGTCTTATATTTTGCGTTGCAATTAACAGTCTTAAAATAAACTAAATAATAGTTTCAATAAACACAATATCATTTTCATGTAAATAAGCCATAAAATATTATAAAGAGCCATTTTTATTCTTATTCATTTGCTGCTAATAATTATAAAAAAAGAAATTGACATCTCAAGTCAGAAAGCTTTGATCACGCATAAACACATGAAAGATAAGAACTTTCGTTGAGCCGACTAGATTATAGACATATAATTTTAATTCAATTTTTTTTTTCAGGAGATTTTAAAACTAATTCATTCTCAATTTTGATTAACAATGATGATAAATCTTATGAAATATTAACTGAAAATAACTCTCTAAAAATATTTTCCGATTTTACCATTTCATTGAATAAGGAAAATGTAAATCTACCATTAATATATAAAAATGTTATCGTATTAAGGGAAGAAGATAAAATTGTAGTGAAGAGTTCATTAGGATTCAAGATGACATGTAATTTTAATTATAATTTTTGCATAATTGAATTATCTGGTTGGTTATTTGGACGAACCGCTGGCTTATTAGGAACATTGGACAATGAAAGAAAAACAGATTTTATATTGTCAAATGGCACGTCACCATCCTCTTTGTTTGATTTTGTAAATAGTTGGAAAGTGAATGATCATTGTATTGTGCAAGATGGAACAAAACACAATCAATACTCATTATTAAGTAGCCTTTGTACATTGTTGTTTAAAGATGAGAATTCACCTCTTAATAATTGCTTTGATACGGTCGATGCAACGGCATTTTTTCAAATTTGTCTTAATGCCTCTCATATTAAAACAAAAACGAGTGTTTGTGGCACTGCAGCTGCTTATAGAGCTCGTTGTGCAAAATCAAACAAATTTATCAATATGCCTGATATATGCGGTAAATAGAAATTTGTGAATGTATTGAATTAATTATAATTTATTCATTTAATTAGTGCAATGTGATGGTATTGATGATTTACGAATTTTTGATGGCCACAATCCAAAATCGCTTGACATTGTATTTCTAACACAAACAAATTGCTTCACAAAAGATAGTCAATTATCGCTGCCAGAGATTTTAGACAAAAAATTACAAGATTTCGGCTATAATTCGAACAGATACGCTTCAATTGGTTTTGAAGATGAAAGAATATCTAAACCTTTCGTATATACAACAAATAATGATATTTTTACTAATAGCAGTGAGCTTCAATTACACTTTAAATCGTAAGTTAATAAAGAAAAAAAAACTGTAATTATAGTTTCTATTTATATTGTAGCGATGCTGTTTGGACAAGTGTAAAAAAATCTACAGCTATAAACGCGATAAATTATGCTACAAACTTACGTTTCCGTATTGGTGTATCGAAATTATTTATATTAATTCAATGCGATAATGTAAAAGAGTTGGAAAACACGCCTAATATTTATAATATGCTTGGGGAGAAAGATATTACATTGCATTTATTAACTGAAAATCCGTTTGGTAAAAGTGTTCACAACATTATTGGAATTAATGAAAAAAATATTGCTTCAGCTAAAAATGCATCCAATGAGAAATTTTCCCCAGTCGATGAGGTAAATAAAATTTAAATAAATTTAATAAATAATTTAAATTATATTCATTTTTTAGATTATTTCCAATATTGATAATATATATAGTGGATTGGCGTTAGCAACGAATGGAACCGTTTTCGATATGAACAAAGTTTTGACGAATTCAAACGATGCGCTACTGTGGAGTACTTTTGTAACCCAAAATGTGAAAAAAAGTCCTTGCCAGAAATGCAAATGTTTGTCAGATGAAGACGGTGTGGGTAAAGCAGAATGTGTGAGATGTTTGGCACCAGCAATCAAACAATTTCTAAATGTACGTGTTGAATAATATATTTTCGAATTTTTCATATTTGATTTACTTACTTATATATTTTTAGGAATATGAACTAAATAATAAGATGCAATTAGTTTAGTAATTAGTCAGAGTATTAATTAAGAGTTATTTGTGTATAATGTTCATAGATAAATGTGTAGTTAAATGTATTATGTTAGAAAAATTCTTCTAAAATAAAATTTATAAAGAGAGTTTTAAAGGTGGGTTACTGTTCTATGCAAGCATTGTAATCCGAAGTCAATTTGATTTTGGTATTGATTTACAACTCATAAAACAATAGATTCATGAAAATAACAATTAACAACATCTTACATTTAAAATAAATAAACATTATATTGAGTTTTGATTAGAATTTGATTGTTTTAAGTAAAACATCCACTTAATTAGATTGATAAAAAAAATCTATATTTAAATCACTTGCATTATTAGTTAGTCGTTCAATATACAACATGCAGCAGGCAGCAATGTTTAGTAATGGATTTAGGTGCACACATATATATAAATGACAAGTTTGAACACGAAAGGCGTAGTTCGAGTGGAAGGCGTTATGTTGGGGGCGCGCACTTCGACCATTGTAAACTCGCATCCAATAACACAAAACAGGTCTGCACAAGCTCACTTTATCTGCGTCATCATCCACAGTTTCATGCAGAGTATCGTTCTTGCTGGTCGAAAGAGAAAGCCAAAACATACATGCACCAAGAACAAACAATCCGTTCAAAAAGTGTTTCAAGATAAAAGTTTATTAGTGCGTTTGTGTTATCAATTTTTAAAATGCCACGTCCTTCGAGAGAATCCTATGGTGACCAAAAACCACCCTACTCATACATCTCATTAACCGCAATGGCAATTTGGAGTTCACCGGAGAAGATGCTGCCCTTATCAGAAATATATCGTTTCATAACTGATAGATTTCCTTATTATAGAAGAAATACGCAAAGGTGGCAAAATTCATTAAGACATAACTTATCCTTTAATGACTGCTTTATAAAAATACCGAGACGTCCTGATAGACCTGGCAAGGGAGCGTATTGGGCTTTACATCCTGCAGCTTTTGATATGTTTGAAAATGGTAGTTTACTAAGACGAAGAAAACGATTCAAATTATTAAAGAATGATAAAGAAGTATTGGATAATGAATTAGCTGCTTTGGCAAATATAAATCGCATTTTCTTCTCGCCGTCGGAAAGTACAACAGAACCATGCAGCACTTCATTCACAACAACAACCACAACAACAACAACAGCTCCAAGGGAACCTTCACCTTCTACAGTTCAATATACAAATGAATCTATAACAAATATCAGACCAAAACGATCATTTACAATTGAAAGTCTTATATCGCCTGATAAACCGTCTCCCGAACAAAATGTGCAGGAAAATCAGCAACCGCTTCTTGTGCAATGGGGTTTGAGACCATACTGTGATTTAGGAATAGCCCAACCAATGTTAATACCTCCAATAAATTACTACAATTACCATTATGGAACGCCGCCGACTGATGAGCTATTTAGAGTACCGACGCAATTATCACTGCGATCAATTTGATAATGATCAGTAAGTGTTTTTATTGTATATAGATGATCAAAAAGTCTGACAATTGATAAGTAACATGTTGTGCTTATTGTATCCTTAAAACGTGCCACTTATACAGGGCCTTGCGGTAATAAAACAAATAAATTTCTATTATAGAAAATTCACATTTTTACGTACACTTTAGTAAGAAAATCAATTATTATTTATACTCGCCAATATGTTTAGTATTCTAAAAATAAATGTTTAAATGCACATTTTACTCTTTTATTAAATATTACCGCACGACGCTGCATATACACGAATGATTAAGTAATTAGTTAAAAAAAGTAAATTTGTTCTATATCCATTGTTAATATAATATTTATTTCTGTACTTATGCGAATAATGGTATTGTTCCTGCATTTAGATGATATCGTTAGGGATGTTGTATATATATATATATATAATTTAGTAATTGACGATGAATAAGAAGAGAAGAGAAGCAAGAAAAAAACTAAATGTGATATAATTTAAGTTACGTAGAAATTAAAACAAAAGGTTATTATTTATTTTATATATTTCAAGTTGTGTCACGCAATGTATAGATTTATAATTTGTATGGGTAGCTAAATTCTAAACGCAATTTTCTTCTGTTTTAAAATACTCTATGGCACGATACTGTTGAGTAATGTACAACGTTTTTGAAGCTGATTGTGTCAGATAAAAGATCGGAACATTTAACATGCAATACATAGCTAAAATAAATAATCTTATGCACGAAAAACACCCATATTTAAATTTCATTTTTCTATTCCTTTTATTGATAATACGATTATTATTTTCCATATATAAACATATAAAAATATGCTTACAATTATGAAGGAGAAAACTTTTTTAATAAAAAAATTGCTCGCGTTTTACATATATAAATGTAGTACCTGTAAATTTTATTGTAAATATTTATAAATTAAGGTAATTATTCATTACCAATAATGATTGTATAGAATAACAATAAATAAATTAAAATAAAATTATTCTTGTTTTATTTATACCTTCAATTAAACTAAATGATAATTTACTAATTATATTTGAGTTTATAGATTGAATTCGAGAATGGCTAAAGGCAATTTTACAATTTTGTTTGGAAAATTGTTTCAATTTGTGAATGATTATCATTAATTTATTAATAATCCGAAATGGCAATTGAGTATGCTGTTAGGAATGTTTAATTTGTAAATAGTGTTGACATCTTTAACTGTCAGCTTTATATCGTGCTGATTTTACGATATGGGACCATTATTACTTGACCTCTATAAATTTTCATTTATGTATTACTATTATTCATTCTTAAACAACATCAAAATAATTATTAATAAAAACAATTACCTAAAATTTTACATTGTATTATTTATCAGGTGGAACAATGTAACAATTTGCTTAGGTCTAATAAAAAATCAATAAATTCGTTGAAATTGAGATGCAATCTATTAATTTGTATTTATAATAAATACGATGGTCCAATTAAAATATCACCTTTTGCTTATAAATTATTCATATTTTTTAGTGCAAATGTTTTTATAATACGTGTTTGAAAGAGTGTTTTAGGGGTTGTCCTTATTAAATTTTTTGAATTTATGTACAAGATGCGGCATTTTACGGGTGTTTTTAACTTAATTTATCAAAAAATGAGATCTGGCGTAAGACATTAATTAAATAATCGTTGTATTTTGAAGAAAGAAGAAATGAAAGGTAAAAAGGCCTATTATTTGGAATAGGGAGATAAAAGTGTTGGGATAGGCCCACTAACACCGTATGGATGTATAATTTTTATATTAATTATAGAGCAGCGTGCCAAATGCCTATAGAAATAATAGACAATCTATAGGCAGGTGAGAAGAGAAGAAACAAAATGATTATTTCAAAATTAAACAGTTTTTTAAAAGCTATGTTATAACATATCAAAACAACACCATCTTGATACGAAAGCATTTTACATTTTTATGTTTTTCTATATTTTAGAACAAATGAATAACTATTATACACACGAAAAAGATTTAATGATTTTTTAAAAAATTACTCTAAACTAAATTAATTTTATTTTTTTTTTATAATAAAGCAATTAATTTTCAATTATATGAAATTAAGTAGAATAAATAATAGTTAAATAGACAACCATAAAAATAAATAAATTTAAAGTATTGATTATTGTGGACATGTTTGTCAGGAACTTTAATTTTTTGGCAAACATTTTGCATAAAAAACAAATTATATTTAAAATTAGTTTTGTTTAGAGAATTTTTAATTAAAACTATCACTAATTTGTTTTGAAATTTAAATGATCGAATAATCTTTAGCTTTACAATTACATGGAAGTTTATAATCGATATGTGAGTACTAAAAGGCAATGCTGTTGTAACATCTTGTTATTATTCTCTTGACAGATAAACCCAACAATAGATGATACGTTTATGTATTTTTTCCGAGGCAATTATATACGGTTTAGTACAATGCAGGTTTGACGAATTATTTGCTTATTTAAATGTTGTTATACATAACAGAATGTGTTGTTTGTGAATGAAAGTTATTCTGATATAGAAGATTCTCTCTATTCAGGTCTATTCGTAGCACCCCAAACGAACATAAATCATGAACATATGTACAGTCACGCTGATAATCAAATTGTCGAAACATAGATTGACTTTTATCTTCGTGTATATCTATTCTAATTGTATTCTAATCAATAGTTATTATGTATATATTTGATATTTATTATGCGTAATGTCGGTTAATGTATGAGCATCGATTCCTTTTAAATGTTATTGTTAGAAGGTATACTTATAAAAGGATTTAATAACAGACTAATTTGTCATTTTGAATGTTGATTTCAGTTTGAATTCAAAATGTTTGAATTATGTATAAAGAAAAATTATTACATTAATAATGAGGAGGTGAAGAAACGAGCTGTTTTTGCATGTCATAATATTGATACAGTTTTTCATTTTCCTTTTTACTTTTTTTTTCCCTATTTCTGTTATACTTTTCATTTTTCTTTTGTATTCCATCATTATTTTTCTACTTTCGCTTGCCACGCACATAAAAATTAATCATTTTTCAAAAGAAAATATGAATAAAATATACAGTTATTACATAATATACGAATATATTTATTTCTTTACAACAAATATTGAATTAATTTACTCATATTATCTACTAAATTAAATTAACAAAAAGTATCGCAAAAAATAAGAAAAATTCGTATAAAATTGAATGGAATAAAAAACAAAATTAGTTTAATCTCTCTTTAAGGCTATGGGCACACTTGCAATTTTCAGTTGCGCAACTGTTTGGTTGCATAATTGTGTCATATGGAATCTTATAGAACTGCGTACACATGCAACTGCAACTAAATTGCAAGTTTCAGCAACTAAACAGTTTGTGTTTTG
>JAODFZ020038383.1:0-17305 GCA_027574845.2 Deinopsis erosa
GTGAAAAAAGGTCCTATGTACGAAACAGTAGTATACTAAATACTTAACACTACATTGAGAATTGAGAACATAATAGTATTATGTGACTATGACTCTTATGATAATACATAACTCTTATTTCCCATAGCTATACGTAGATATAAAAGTAATTGTTTTTAACTCCAGATTACAAACCGTTAAAAAAATAAATGTCATGCAAATTTGTGTCTTTTAATAGGACACTTTTCACAAATCGCGGGGCCTCTCAAAGCGCGGGGCCGGGTTCTGGGAACGCGATGAACCCGCGTTCCGCCGGCCCTGATTTTACCATCCTGCTGCGAGATAGTAAAAATTATGTTTGGTGAGGATGCAAAAAATGAAATTTTGAAAATCCTTCTTTCTGATGACACAGTTCGAAGAAGAATAAATAATATGTCTTGTACCATTGAAGAAACTGTCGCTATTAAACTTTCCAGTGTACTTTTTTCGTTACAAGTTGACGAATCCACGGACATAAGTGGAAAAGCTATTTTGTTGGCATTTGTACGTTTCGTGAATGAAACGAAAATAATAAATCAATTTCTATGCTGCAAGGAGCTTCCTCAACATACAACAGGACAGGATATTTTTGATACAATAACATCGTACTTAGAAACTTTTAAAATATCATGGAGCGAATGTGTTGGTGTTTGTACTGATGGAGCTACAGCAATGATATGATCCATTAAAGGGTTTGGAAGTCTGGCAAAATATGCAATCCTAATATAATGTCCACACACTGTTTTTTACACCGAGAAGCACTTGTTGCAAAGATGTTGCCACAAACACTAAAATCAGTCTTAGATCAAACTGTTAGTATGGTGAATTATATAAAAATGAGACCATTAAAAACTCGACTCTTTGTTTGGCTATGGAAGCACAATATGAATGTTTGCTTCTCCATACAGTTGTAAGGTGGTTATAGCGAGGAGAAGTATTGAATCGTGTGTTACAACTTAAAAACGAATTAATGGTTTTCTTTGAAAGGGAAGGAAGTGAAATATTTTATAATTATCTCAATAATGAAGTGTGGTGTAATAATTTGGCTTACTTGGCCAATATTTTTAATTATCTTAAATATATAAATATTCAAGGAAGAGAAGAAAATATTCTTACAACTACAGATAAATTATTATTGGCACTTATTACAAAAGAAAATTTCTCTTTGGAAAAATTACGCTGGGGAAAAAAGATTAGACATCTTTCCTTCAATGCAAAATCAAAATATCGAAAAATTAATTCCAAGTGTAATTCAGAAAGCATCAAATGTAATTCAGAATACTCAAATGTAATTCAGAAAGCATAAAATGTAATTCAGATTAGTCAATTCATATTCAGAATGTATCAAATGTAATTCAGATTAGACAATTGATATTCAGAATGTATCAAATGTAATTCAGAATATATCAAATGTAATTCAGAAAGCGTCAATTGTAAATCAGATTACCCAGACCTTTTATTACATAAAATATCAGTTATCATAGAAATGCAAATATCAATAAGTTGACATATCTATTAACTTGATAGAGATATTAAATTCTCAATTATCAATTCTCAATTCTCTCATTTCCATTAAATAAAACCCTAAAATGCAATTTAACAACAATTGTGCGATTTGTCGAGTGCCGATGACCAGAGAAGCAGTTTTAAAGCTAACACCATGTGCACATTTAATACACAAAAAGTGTACTCAACTGGAAATGAAAAGCTGTCCCATCTGTAGAGCTGAGTTTGTTGGCTCTGAGGAGGTTGCCAGAAAAAAATATAAGAAGCAATCAGTGGAAGACAGGGAGAGGATAGTAGCTTGTGCCAACAGAGGTAAAGATTGGGTACGCTCTGGACGTGACACGATTTTACAAAGAGGAGGCGTGAAATCAAAAATTTTAAGTGAAGATGAAATAAATATAATGGTCTCATGGATAGAATTGGATTGTGGTTACACATTAAAACAATTAACAACTAAAGTATTTCAAAAATTTCGTAAAGTATTATCCGAATCCACGGTAGCAAATTACCTACAAGGAAGGTTGTTCACCGTAAAAAATGTCCATAACGAACCACAGACGATGAACTCGCAGGAAAATAAACTAAAAAGAGTTGCATACGTTAATACGTTAAATGGGTACATTTAGCAGGGCAAGCAGATTGTTTGGTTGGACGAAACCAACTTCAATCTGTTTTGCCGTAGAACAAGGGGTCGTGCCTTATCTGGAGTTAGGGCAATTCAAAACCTCCCATCAGCCAGAGGTCCAAATGTCCACTTATTAATAGGTGCAATTTCAGCTGCAGGCGTTTTAGCCATGGAACGTAGGAGAGGCTCTTAAACACATGAATCTGCGAATGCTTGGGTAGCCAGACTATTAAGTCAGTGGCAAGATAACGCACCGTGTCACGCAAGATTGTAAACCGTTTTTACTCGAACAGCTGCAATATTGTTGCGTCTAGGACCATATTCTCCAATGTTAAACCCTGTGGAATTTATTTGGTCCAAAATTAAAATGTACGTTAAAACAAATCTTCAAGTTCCAAATGTAGAACGTCCAGGCGTTATAACTCAAACATCGATTATCAGAATATTCCTTCACTTCAAATCGGTTTAAGAAAATTTCTTTGCATTGTAGAGCGCTAAAATGGAAGGGCGAACCTCCTGAACTTTGTTGATCTAATGGTAAAAATAAATTACCTGTATTTGAACCTCCTATAGAACCCCTTAAAACTGTGATATAAGGTGATACAGCGAGATCTAGGCACTTTCTTACGAAAGTATAATTCCTGTTTTCAAATGACATTTGGTGCTTCTAGTGTAGTAAGCGGAGAAAGATTCTAGCCAACTTCTAAAGTGCAAGGGAGAGTTTACTATAAAATTTTGCCATGTTGCCACCAGCTGATGTGGAATCACAATTTTTGCAAATCCACTACAGAAGCACACCTAAGGACAAAACACCTTAGGGAGAAGATCCAAGAAGGTTTAACGCGCCAACTTTTAATGAAGTGGCTTATATTGGTCGATACTGAGTTTAACAAACGCGAATAAAAAGTAAATTGCTTTGCGTCACTTGTCCAAGTGACGTTTCTAAATAAAATTAAGAAGAATCCAAATTGCCATGTCTCACTAATTTAATTATCAAAGTGACGTTACCTATATTGATCAAATTATTAGAAATAAATTCAATTTATTTATATTTTAATTAAAAATGTAAATATTCATTAAAATTAATTTTTTCATAGAATCATAGAATTATTTGTAATATTGCGCAGAATTACTGAAACGTTTCATTAAAACTCAATTTTAACCTAACTTGTTTATAAGGAAACCATTTGAAAGAGGCAACCAAAGACAATTTGTAGCAGTTCATCCAGTAGTAACGTTAAATAATGTTCTTGGCCGTGTGTACACCGTTCATCCTTCGAATTGCGAGTGCTTATACTTGTGTATGCTTCTCCATGTCGTGAAAGGTCCAAGTTCATTTGCAGATTTGAAAAAAATGTCAAACTTATCGCGAAGCTTGTGAAAAGCAAGGCGTTCTTGAAAATGATAACCACTGGGACACAACACTTGAAGCAGCTTGTGCTATTCGAGTACAAGGGAAAATACTACATGTTTTTGTTATTTTATTAATAACCTGTGCCATGTGGAGTCCAGTTAAATTATGGGATAAATATAAAATGGCCAAGAGCGAAGATTTTCTTCATCGCCTCAAGAGAGACTAACAATAATAACATTTTCCCAAAAATTTACGATATAACCACAGACAACATAATATTATATTGTCTGTGATGTAACGTTATCTAATTTGCAAAGTGTGCTTTTTACGAGTAGAATAACTCTCGAATAACTAGGTATGTTAACGCCATAAACAAGAAATACAAATGACCTATGTTCTGATACATTACGTGAAGCAAAATACAATTTTCAAGAATTGGCTGATTTTGTTGCAAAAAATGAACATGTTTTAGTGTCTGATCAACAAATTGTATTATAATAAAATATTGAACATGGTGAATTTTAAACAAGGAGGTGTACTTTTTCTTGATGACTCAGGAGTCATAGTGAAAAACTTTTGTAATCAATTTGATTTTGGCTAAGGTACGCTTGCAAAAATATATTGCAGTTGCTGTGGCATCATCAGGAATTACAGCAACCTTGCTTGCGGGAGGCCGTACTATTTGCTATAACGTTTCGTTACAATGGAAACCAACAACATTTAATATCACTTACTCCAGCGATATTAACAAAATCACAACTTATTATCACGTAACCAGCGATATTAAGAAGATCTCAATTCACTATCACTTAACCAGAGATATTAGAAAGATCTCAAGTACTATAAACCAGTACCAAAATAAATTCCTATCACTTAACTAGTGATCTGCAAGTACTTAATCCAGTACCAAAATAAATTCTTATCACTTAATACTGACAATATCTTTATTCAACTTTTGAGCATGTAACGGTTCAATTTTCAATTTATTTTTAGTCAATATTTTACTAGTCTATTATGTTCAATACAATTTTTATTTGTCACAATTCGTGATTCTTTCTTTCCGTTGTCAGCATCCTAATAAAGCGCAACGTGATCTCCGAGCCGACCACCATCATAGGTAAGCGTTCAGCCATTTTGTCGTTGTGAACCTTTCACTATTCTGCCTCCATAGTAGGCTCTTTGGGTGAGGCACCGTTAATTAGCAGCCCAAGCTCCGTTAGGAGCCGTAACCGTCGAGTTGTCGCCGATATTTCCCAGACGGATGCCACGTCAAGAAGCATCGCCTAGCATTCCGTTCGTTGGGGTAGTCTAACATCCGGCAGATAGCCGTCGGCCCGGCCGCGCTGCAGCATCTCCTTCCCCGTCCGAGTGTCCGAGCAGCGAAGGAAACCGTGTCGTCGTGAGCTCCTCCAGAGACCCTGTAGAGGCGACGTCCGGTAATTATTAATTAAGTGCTCGATCAGCGGAGTAAGTGACGTAAAATTTACTTTTATTGATCGGGCTGTCATGGGCAGTAATTTCTACAATGGAATATGGAAATTATAATTCACCTATCTGACATTTTCCGGTCCCTTTTATGTAAGGCGCCTTTGTAGGCATCCAATGGTTTTATGCTTTATGCAAGTAGATATAAGTTGTGTTTTTAATGTTGTATTATTTAGCGTACGTCTGGCCATTCGTCTTAAGGTTCCATGTTTTTGGTTTTCTTTTAAAATTAAATTTGATTATAAACATACTGTGTGTATTATTCCTTGATCTTGTTCACAATTGCCGTTACTTGAGTAGATTTGTAAACGTCATTCACCCTGTTTGTGCTCAGCGGCGAGCGTGGTACTAGCGCTGAGTGGCGCCGTTATTATCTTATTATCCGCGAGGCCGTGGATTGGTGTTTAACATCACGGGGGGATGCTGATTTTCGCCCGATTTATTGAGTATTATTCTTATCTCATAATTTAAAAACTCTGTTACAAGCAACCCTACTCATTCTATTCAATTATCGTTTTCAAGTACTTCAACAACCCTATACGGTCTTTTGTATTTTATATCCAACCTGGTTTAATTACACTCCTCATTTTAGAACAAAATAAAATCATCCACACAAAAAAATTAACTATACTGGCCTTCGTTCTATCAATTCTTTGTTCGTCATACACTGCACCTTTACCAATAATATTATCAACAGCATGTTCACTAACTTCTGATACATCTACTTCAGGTTCCATTACATTAATTAACATTAAATTAAGCGGTCTTACAACTTTACCAATCATAAGTTCTAGTGGACTAGACTTACAATTAGTTGTACGATTGACCGTACAATTCAGAGCAAATTTAATTTCTGGTAGCGTATCATGCTCTGTACTTGTTTCTACCACAATTAATGAATTAAAATAAGTTATAACAATAAATTTACGTATAAGTAATAACAATATAATATCGCCATTAAATTTGAAATAAGGGGAAGGGACGGTACTACAAAAAGTGGTAGAAAAATTGAAAAATCATGCCCAAAAACAATAATTTCTTGTGCATTTGAAACGTGTGGGAAAATTTTTAAAAATTTGGATATAATTGGGGAACCGGTGTAAAAGAAGAACAAAATTTACAAGTCGAAATTTTAGCATAAAAAATGAAAGATGCAATAATTAAATTATTGGAAAATAACATATTTGAGGAAGTTGAAAATGAAAATGTCGAAGTTGAAAATTCGCCATTTGTAGAATTATTTACTTCTACTTCGAGCAATGAATTTTTTGAACCGGATGTAAAAAAATTTAAAGTATATGTGTCGCCTGAGATAAAAAAGAAAGTTGTGGATTTGGCAAAAATACATCCCACTTGGAAATTAAAAACACTTCAGGTGCATGGGTCCAGATCCTTACAATCTATGGCACAATTGTCAAGATGGAAAAACGAAATTTCTGCTGATGGATCAAAATTTGATAAATTTAAAGTTTTAAATAATTTAACTCGTAAAATTATTTTGGAATCAAGAAACAATAAATTACCAGTCATTACAAGGAATTTGCAACAATGGGGTTCAGAGGGCGCAATGCAATTTCAAAATTTTCAATTTTCGGCATCTAGGGGATGGGTTAGAAAATTTAATTCGAATAATATTTCTCAAAGAAAAGTTACAAATTACATAAAATCTAGTGCTGCATTAGATTTTAACAAAATTATGAGTGAAACTAAAAAATTTCAAAATTATTGTTCTGAACATATTTAAATTTATTATTTAGATTTCGTTATTAATACAGATCAGACAGGGTATGAGTATCGCCAAGATATATCTAGAACTTTATCACAGAAGGGCCAAAAAGTTGTAGAAGTGTATATCGGAGACTTCAATAAAGTTACACACTCATATACAGCGCAATATAGTGTAACTGCGTCTGGATTGTTGCTGCCAAAAGTGTTCCTGCGTTTACAAGAAACGCAGGGCACTTTTGGCCCACGAGACTCGGACGGAATTAAAAATTGACAATTTGAAATTATTCCACCGCACTGTACACCCTTTTGTCAACCTTGTGATGTATATTTTTTCAGGCAAGTTAAATATTTTATTGGACAATTACAAAATAACTATTTCTTATTAAAAAATCAAAGGCAAATTAATTAATAAACGCGAAGACGCGATCAAAATTCATTCTATTATACATCATCAATTAACATCAAAATTATTTCATGAAATGATTAGATCAAAATTAACAAAACATAGAAAAAGTTTTAAAAATGTTAAAGAAATTTGTTTTCCGGAACAAATTAGAAAAAATAACTGCATTTGCCAAATTAATCCCTCTTTTATAAAATGTTCGCGTTGTAGAAAATTTCTTTGTTTTGAATCCTTTTATGATAATTATCATGCCGTAACTGTCAATCAGTTACATGTGCCTTTGATAATTTCCCAGATTTCGATGAAGTGGAAAAAAAAATTCCCACATTTCCCAAAAAAGTAAGGGATGCGTTCCCTCTCTAGAAAAGTCAGGGAACGACGTTCCCTGCCGTTCCTCCTCTATGACACCACTGGTTCTGAGGTATTTTTATTGGATTTTTATGTAAACGTGGAAATTCATTAATGTTAATTACATTGTTTTTCTTTCTTAAATTCATTATTTTTGGTAAAGGTTGAAATTCTTCATAATCGAAACTTAGTTTATAACTAATTATCCCGTGCGCGGAATATTGCAAGAGACGCAAGTCCATCACTACTGAGCCTCCACTTTTGTATCCTGGCCGAATCGATTCGTGTATCATGTCTCCTGGATAGTCTTTGAAATATTTATGGCTCTATATGGAAACGGCTGTTTTAGTGCAGCTTTTGATATTGTCAAAAATTGTGAAGGTAGATACACATCTATAATTTTAAATGCATTTTCCACTACTCTGTGAATGCTATCGCATAACGCATTCCATATGCGTGTGACCTTTCTACAGAAAATTTTTTAAACAGTTAAAATTGAGCTAAGCTAAGGGTGTTTAAAATTAACATTGTAAATGATATGTGTTCTTCAAGTATGTAAAAAATTGTCACTTTGATAAATTGGATGAATTAAATGATAATACCATACCTGACATACCTGTCTTGTACAACCTGTTAATGTAGTATTTGGTGTAGTAGATAAGATATTGTTGTATCATAGAGTATGTGGGAATATAATAAAACTTCTAATGTAATGTGCGTTACTTTAAGAAATCATTCATGCAATTTTTAAGAAAATAGTGTTGTAAAAATGTATTATAAATAAAATTAAAATCAATAAATAAAATAAAAAATGTATTTTAGTTAATAAATTGTTTTTAAAGTAAAAAAAAAGGAGAATGAGGATCGAACCCAAACATTTAAATTACTAGTATGTCGCCCTTGTCAGTAAGCAAATATAACCTATTAATGACAGTTGTATAATTACTAGTATATAAACATATTCACTGTCAATCCTCAACTTTAAACCATTATATCTCGGCCCCTAGGGCCTAGGGCCTAGATCATTTAAGATATATCTCATTACAATCCGTGACATACATGTCGTGGTCTGTCATTGTCAAGCATTTTATTCTTATCTAACAAAATATTCAATATCATTTTATTCAGTCGTTAAACGCCTGTTTTTATAATGCAATGTGAAATAATCATTTAAAAAATCATTCGACTGGTTTTTGAAAGGTTTTTGTGCTTACCTGTGAAATCTTAATTACGTGGTGTTGCCGTAGGGACGACGATATGCAGCGTTATACAATTATACAGGGTGTTTAAACCTAAAATATGTATATCAGATTTTCTTAAGATACGAACATCGCTTACCGAACGTGAATATTCAACAAAGCAATCAATGAAATTTAACCCAGCATCACATATCCTTTGCAGCGCGGTTGTATATGTACATTTCCCATTTATTTAGACTTCAGGATCTTTTGCTGCGAAATTAATGTTAATGTAAGTACCGAACATTGCGCATAGAACATTAGGAATACTCTCTTAATTATAGAATTTGTTTAAAGTTGCAGCAACTTCAGTTCCGTTGGGCCAACTAATTATTTTCTTCGCTAATATATTAAGCTTTCCAACCACTTAAGAGAATGCTTTTGAAAGAAATGACTTTGCAATATCAATTTTTTTCCGGATAATCTAAATTATGAAGTATGATTAAACAAGCATTACAATTTTATTTTATACATTAACCTATCTATACATTTTCCAAGTTCAAATTGGCACTACTAAAATAGCATTAATCAATTTCAAATTGGCGCTAAACAATTTCAAAATGGCACAGATTAAATTAAATTGATATATGTATTTTTTTCAATTTGAAATTGATTTACGCCAATTTAAAGTTGATTAATGCAAATTTGATTTTGATTAGTGCCAATTTGAACTTGAAAAGGTATATACGAATCTAGTGATAGCCGAAACTTCTGCAAGTGCTATTATTTTGTTTCTGTTATCCATTTTTGTAAATAAAGAGGTTATGTTTATGTTTAAACTTTAAATTCTTACCATTTTTTTACGACAAATCGTTCACGAAATTGGAATTGAATTGTCTTGCTCCAAAATTCCAAACCAATATAATTAATTATTATCTGTGTCCTAAATGAAAAATTGCCATGGCCATAGAGAAACTAATAGTTAGTTGTTTCTCTATGCTAATAATGTTGATCATGAGCATGCGCAGTCTAGATTTTATAGTATATAGAGATTCATAATGAAAGAGAAATTTTAATTAAAATATAATAGTTACGTTTTAATGTGGTTTGTAATGTTAAATATCCAAAGAATATGTCCATAAAATATGTTTTTATATGTAACTTTACGGTTTACTTGTCCTAAACAACTAGCTGTCAGTTGAATGACAATTCTCAGAAATTCGTTGCTTGTCATTGCCATTCGGTTTTGTTTTTCTTAAGTTTTTATCGTTAACTTGTTTTACAAAAATAATATATTAATTCTTTTTTCATCTGCATAAGTAATTACAAATAGTATGGCAACAATTCATATACAAAAAAATGAACTAACTGATACTCAATTAGAAATTAAAATTCAGTCAGTGCCATTTAAAATACATGCGGACTGTGATTCGAAGTTGAAAAAATATTTTCATCCATATATAAAACAAGAAGAAGAATGTATTTATACTAAAAATTATTTAAATTTATACATTTAGAATAAAATATAATTCATTTTAGCTCTAACAGCTTCATTTCGTGGATACCCACTGAAAGGTACTGATTTGCTATTACCAGAAAGTTACAAAGGCATAGTATTACATGAGAGTGTGCAGCCCGTTACTGAAAAGCAAGAGAGAAAATTTTATATTCAACATTTCTTTAATGAATTAAGATATTGGAATTGGGATAAAACACCAAGCAAAAATGATCTTATTGTGCAAGCTATGGAGTGGATTGACATAGCAGAAGCAGTAAGTATTTTTATATAAAATATTTCTCTGAAATATTTACTGAAATCAAAACAATGCATAGGTTTCTATAATATTCTGCGTATTTAGAGTGTAATAATCTATTCAGATTTTGGTTATCCATTAATATACTATTTATTAAAATGGACTTTCAGATATATTGTTCATATTTTATAGTATGATTTCACACAAATATAAAGATAATTACACTCGGTATTCGTATTAAAGAAGAATAATTTTACAGAAATGAAAACAGAATTCGATTTTTGAAAAGATTACTCGTTTGTGTAAATGATTTCAATGTATTATTTTTTCTTATAGGGTCATCATAACTTTCTAGAAACGTAAATAATCATAAGAAATAAAAAAACTGTAAGTATATGTAATACATATCGATTCAAATATAATCCGCCTAATATAACATGATAGTTTTCAGCGTTTTCAGTTTATTTTATTTATCTATATTGTGTCATCAAGTAGAAGCCTACGTAATTACACATATAAAAATTCTCGCTGAACAATCAGAGGAGATTTTGAACGATACTATTATATAAAATTGTCTTCAATTTTTACAAATATAATATTGATAACAGAAATTAAAAAAGAAAATACATTTAAAGAATTAAACTAAACATTATGCATATAAACTATATTGCCTATGTAAAAGCCTTTTAAATGTATATTAAAACATTATATCTTTTAAGGAATAAAAAATTCTGTTTTCATTTAGATGAAATACATGAAAAATGATAATTAGTTATCAAGTATAGTCTATTAGTGAATTACATAATTTACATTGACTTTTATAAACATAAAAATACTGTAATTGTGCAACAAATACATTTGCTGCCTTACTTACATTTGTTATATGCTTGGAATTAAGTAGTTCCAAATACCATAACTACTAAAACATTTTGTAAATCGTATTATTAATTGTATTTACGTTTTTACAGTTGCATTCACCTATCTGCGAAGAATAAATTGAACTCACTCTTATAATTGATTATATAATTTACCATACATTATTCTGTGGCCTTATAAATGTTCAAATATTTTAATGAATATAATTAATCTTTATTAACTATGTATAATATATTTGTTTAAGATATAATTGTAAATTACTTGTTATGTTTCGACTACTCATTTGTATAAATGATGGTGATTGTGCATTTAGTTAAATGGATGATCGAGTATTGCGATTCTCAGCTACATTCCTTGCTTGAATTATTAATAATTACCAGGGGTGAAAGTGTGAAAGGTTTTTTGGAGGAACAGGAAGAGACAAAAAAGATTAGCGCTTCCGATAATCTATGTATATGCATGTTTTCTAATATAATTTATATGAAGGCGCGGGGTAATATTTTATGAGGAAATTTAGATTATTTTCTATTATTCATCATAATTATGTCATAATTTATATCACAATGTATGATCATTTAAAGCATGCTTAAGAATTTCGTTATTTTTATGAAATTAGAGACAAGTTGGAATAAACAGTTTTCTATATTTAGAAGATTTCGATAAAGAGCACTGTAAAAAACACAGGTATCTAGTCATAGATAAAGTAGTATATATTTAGTGTGTATTAATACTTTTAATTTATAATCATTACACTATTGCTTCAATTAAAAAGTTATGTTTATAGTGCACAGATTATAAACTATATATGAATAGTATTAAATTTTCTATTTTAAAAGAATTTTAATGGTAGTACCATCTATATATGAAATATTCAATTGAACCTATCGTCAAATACAGAAACTAATATCAACATAAAAACTAGACGTATTGAATATGGCAACGCAGTAAAACGGCAACAGTGCTGTTGTGAACATAACCGTAGTTTAGTGTGTTTTAGTTCAATGAAAGTCTTCTTATCGTTCTGAGTTGATTTGATGTTGTTGAAAAATGGTGTTATTATACAGAAAACGAACGTACAACTGTAGACTATTCCTAAAAACGAATCATGACCGATACATCTGAAGAGTAAGTGCAATTAGTACAACACATCCTCTCAATCGACAACGACATTATAAAATAATAAAAAAAGCTCAATCAACAACAAATCACAAACATTATAAAAACACCAACGTATAGTATATAAATACTAACCATTCACGGTAAAAAAATTGAATTACATTTGTCGTATTAGGAAAGCCTTTAATATGACAAAAGTGAGAAAAATCCTGCATACTGCTACACCCTAATTTAAAACTAAAATTTCACAAATAAACCATTAAATAATGAAATTGATTCGTTTTTATTTTACAATTACAACGGTTATAATACTGCCTTTGAATATTCATCCTCCAAGTGAGAAAATCGTTTTGCCGATGACAAAAATGGAGATGACATTCTTAAAATGTCAAAATGCTGGTGCATGTTTTTTATGTAGTGCTGCTGCTGCTGCTGCTGCTGCTTATTGGTTGTCTTTCATTTGATAATGTTGTTAGCATTCTGCCTCACTCAGGGCCATTTGTGATCATTCATTTTCCACATAACACTTGCAATCAATGGAATCCATTCATGAAAATTTTGTTGTCTTTTCTAAAGTGCATTCACATCTAAATATATAACACGTTCGTGTTATATACATAGCATTTACGCTTTATTAATAACGTCCGTTTCATTTTTGTTATTTATATTACTATATTTTATAGAATTTTTAATAATAAATATTTGTATGTTTTTAATTTTTGTCAATTGGTCACTATGTCTTAGGTTTGTTTAATATTTTCTCAATAATATTATAAATAAATTTAAATTTTATTTATTATGCAGTATTCTAAATAAACTTTCTATACATTTGCAAAATTTAAATAATTAAAAAATTACGTCATAAATTAATTATAAATGCCTTAATTTTTAAAGCGACAATATTACCAAATAATGTATTGTATAAAATAGATAGGTTATTTTTTCATAGATAATATGCACAGCTTAAAAAAATAATACTTTTTTTTTCCTTAAAACTAACTTGTCCTAGGAACTATGCCCTTAGTTTGTTTATATTTTGTTAATAACATACTCAATTTTCAATACAATTGATTTTAATAATTATTTATAATAATTGAAGCGCTTAGTGGAAGAAGGTGTTATGTTACAAATTTTAAAATATGTTTTTTTACACTTTGATGGAGGTTTTGTGACCCATCTTCAATGATGATGATACAGTTATGAAAAATACTGGATGGGTAGAAGCCAATTTTCTCGAAAATGTAATTTTGTAACATAACACCTTCTTACGCTAAGTGCTTCAATTATTAACGAATATTTTCTATCCGAAAAATTCTTAAAAACGGCACAAACATCCCAACTCACACCCGGGACTCGAACCCGGGACGTCTAGCGCCGCAGGAGTAGGCCTTACCACTGCGCCACCGAGGTGGTCAAAAAATAATGCTATACTTCTTTAGAATTTAGATATATTTAAGAAGATAAACATTAAGCAACCATGATGAAACGTTTGAATGTTTTATGTTTAACATTTTGTTACCAATTTTTCTGCACTGGGGGTCTCGAGTTCGAATCCCAGTATATAGTCAGGTTGTTTGTGGTGTCTTTAAGAACGGAATATATTCTATAGAATGTATACACATATGTATTTGAAATAGAAATAATTAAACAAATCGTAAGTGTCTATAGGCATAGTTCCAAGAACAAAAATATTGTGCATTATTTCTTCTTAAGAAATAAATTCAAACAACTTTAAATTAAAAAAAAACTTAATCCTGATATTAATGCAATTAATAGATTTTTAATATTATAAAGGTACAATACAGTTTTGGTTAGTTACGCCACTTTACATATAGCCATGAAACTAGAAATTATTCGAAAAAAAAATATCTAACTATCTGAATTAAATCATAATTTACTTTAAAATGAACATTAAATTTACTCTACACTCGATCGAATCAAGTTTTTCTATATTTTGAATTTTTAAAGAAATTTGAATAATATTATCTCCTTTTTTTTATAGCGCATCTAAAGTACTGGGTAAAATGATTTTCACTTTTTTGCATTATCTGCCATAAATGATTATATTTAATATTTTATCAACATCATGGTTGTTCGTCCAATGATTCTTAATTAGATTGAGACCAGGATTTTAGGAAGCTCAGTTAAATTGTGATCTTAAAAAAAATTTGAAGTATAACAATCTTAGATTTCTGTTTTGGATCATTATATTGCAGCAAAATCCAAAAAATTGGTACATAATTCCCAACATATTTACCAACATAACTATTAAATTTTCCCATCTAATATATAGGTTCTTTCTTTACCAAACCCGGAAAAGAATCCTGATACACCTACAAAAGTAATCGTTCTTAGTAAAAATAAATTATAAATTGTTATAAATTTATTATTTCGGTTTCGTTCCAAGAGATTTCAAAACCGGTTTAAGAACAATTTTTATATAAAGTACATAAAAGTATATTATTTTGCATCTTTTCAATAAATAAACATATATGTACTTTCTTACTTCATACATGTTGATTGATATTATGTTTTTCTTAGATATTAGTAAAAGATAAAATTAACCATAACGTTCTGGTTATGGTTTATTTAAATTTTAATATTTCGGTTCAACAAAATTGGCGGTTTTTTCGGGTTTCGATTCGGTTCGGGTTGAAGCTCTGTTTTTAACAGATTTAACGAACTAAAAAATGTATATAAGTACTAAGCAAATTAACATTTTTTTGGTTTAATTTCAATTCATTCACTATTATAAATAATTTTGACTTTATTTTAGTACAAAGGATTACTATAATATATGATTTATATTTTATAGTCTTGAAGTTCTTTTGCTAAATTGACCGATTAAATTTGGATATTGCTAATGAATTCTAGATGATTTAATTTCATTACTGAAATATGATTTTTACCTCAGGATATGTTATTAATAAACCTATTTTGAAGCGAATAGGTTCATACCTTATATTCTTCATACTATATATTTTTACACGTTTTCTCATTAAAATGTTCAAATGAAGAAACATTTAGTAGATGTGGAGGTGTTGAATACAAAGAATCTAAAATATCTGCAAAATATAACACATATAAATATTTTAATTTGGTTTTAGTAGCAGTAAATATGGATTCATTCGAATATTTATAAAAATGTTACTATAATATTTATTACAATATGCACATTTTTTGCACGAGTTTTTTGTTCTAAATTTCATATTACGTACGATTATTGACGTATATTTTAATTTTAAATTTATATACAATTTTCTTTTGATTTTTCTATTTGTATCAATCTTTTAATGCGGGATGATTTTAACCCATTAAATTTTTTAATTTTTAATACGTTAACTGTTTAATAACTAATACTAATAGGTAATAATAATATAAAAAATACCCAATATTTCAAATATTAATGCTGATGGGAAGTTGAAGAACTTTTTATGCTACATTACCGAAAATCACCCTGTATACACATAAATATATATATACTGATTAGTTTGTTTAAATTTTCACACAACAAATATTTTTATAATAGATGAACATTATAATTAAAATAAAACAATAATTTGTAATAATTTTCAAGAAAACATCTTCTGGCATTTAGCTTTCAGAATATGTACTCGTACATAGGTTTACAATTAAATTGAAAATCAAATAATTTAAAGAATAAATAAAGTTATGTTATCTAACAACTATTAAAACTAATTTATTAAAGACTATTTATTTACTACAGGTCGTATATTTCTAGATTTTAAGGGTTGGTGTAACAACCAGAGGTTTAGAGCGGGTCACATTTTCTATTGCTAAAACTAATGTTAAATGAGTTGACTCGCATAAAACTAATGTATTATTACAAAGTTATGTATATATTTTTTTATTTTCACATATAAATAATTGGCGAAAATAGGTAATTTCATCTGCAATATAATTTTGGTCACATTTTGGTATAACATTATAAAAGTCGCAATTAGGGATTGCGAAAAGGAATCAAAATCCCAATACCGGTATTACGGTATTCAGTTTATATTAAATCAGGATTCCGGTATTACAAAAAATATTAAAGTAACTAATTAAAAATTATAGCAAATAAAATGTATTTTTTATATCGAAATTTGAAAGATCTTGTAAGCCTTCATATAGTAACATTAGTATGTTCCATAAGAAAATTTAAAAAAATATATATCATAGTTAAAAAAATTATATTAGGACATAGATCTCCACTTTCGGAATAAATTTAAAAACATGTTATAAAGAAATACTGTTCTTTAATTTAATACACTTTAGTACTTTTTCGTTTTTTTATAAACATGACTGTTTTTGAGAAATGCGTATTCAGTAAATTATTTGCGGAAGAAATTTATAAAAATAAACATTAACAAAAAATAATTTAAATTTGAATCAAAATGTACTTGCTTTTTAGTTTTTAATTTTTCTTATAAATGTCATAGTTATTGTCCGAAAGTGTTATATCGACAACCCTTTTAAAATAAAAAAGTTTAGTTATAAAAATTTAATAATAAAACAATTATATTTTTCCATTTTTTTCTTGTAATGGGTCGCAGTCCCCTGAATCAGACAGTACATTTTATTATACTTACATAAATATTTATTTTTGTTTAAATGATATTAAAGTGTAAAAAATCGTTTAAATTGGTTTGAAAACCAATTAATTGGGCCAGGAAGAACTAATTTCATGCGGTCTATATTAAAAGCGAGAAAAGGCTAGTTTACACGATCATCATTTATGATCAAATTTATAATCAGTTCAGTAAAGGCGGGATTTATAAATTTATAAAAAGAAATAATATTGTTTATTTAAATGTCCTAAATTTAAATTATTACTTCTATATTTTATTGATATATGACAGTCATGCGGCGGTGTATAACGGGATCACGACAATTTTGGTGTTTTGCGATAAT
>JAODFZ020038411.1:0-11445 GCA_027574845.2 Deinopsis erosa
ACACACACAAGACGGTTCTGTCTATCCTTTTCTTAGAATTTGGTAGGGATGCTTAAGTGGCGACATCATACGGGTGTCAAACATTACACTCGGATCGGACGGCGCTCTTAAAGATGTAAAATTGATGCCACTATGTTTAAAAAATGATATTTGTAAAAATAACCACCTCCTGCGTTGATGCACATTTTAAGGCATTTTGCATTATTCGCAAAACATCTGACCTCAAATTGGTGATTTCTTCATCAATATTGGCTTTCAAGGTTTGTATTGTTTTTGGTTTGTTGCGGTAAACGCGAGATTTCAAAAAGCCCCAAAGGAAGAAGTCTAGCGCCATCAGTTCTGGCGATCTGAGAGGCCAGTTCAAATCGCCATAAAACTAGCACAAATTTGCATCAACTCAGGAGGTGGTCATTTAACCGATATCATTTTTTAAACTTAATGGCATAAATTTTACATCTTTAAATAAACTTTTCGTGAAAACAGAACCCAATTTTTTTCATTTTTAACAAAATGGCAGCCAATTTACATTGTGACATTACTTTTGGCAATCTTGTATAAAATAATAAATAACAAATTCTTTTTCCAAAAAATCTTTATCTTGGTATAAATAAAGTTAAAAAGCTATAATATAAAAATATAATAATATTTGTTGTTGTTCATTATATTCGAAGCCGTTGTATCGAGGTTTTACTGTACTAAATTTCTATAGTCAATAAAAATTTATAAATACATCAATTTCGCATTAAGGAATAAGAAATGTTCGCATTAATTTTAATTGCGAATGTAAATTGCTGACAAATGTCACAATTAAAACTTTATATTCTATAGTGTAAAACATTTTTTATTAAATGTTTATATCAATTACAAATATGATAGTGATAAAAGCAATTCGTAGATTAATAAAAAAAGTTACGCTTTGGCATATTATTCCCTTATTCGCCACTCGCTCACAATTCCACCACAATCAACATAAAAAATATGATTATTGCGTGACATCATTTGTGGAGAACATAATAAAAATCATAACAACAATAAGTATTGTTTTATATTCGTTATTATATACTTCACTTTGTGCAAGCATAATAAAAGATTTCATTCCTTTGTTTTGCATCATTACATCTTATATGAAAAATATTTTATATAAATATGAGTTAGAAATGCAATTCCCTTTTGTTGTGATACATTTTTATAAGAAACAAATACTTTTTTAATAACTTAATGCGACCTTTATGAGTTGATTTCTTTGTAGACTGAATCTGACTTTTGCATGTTTATAATATAAAATGATCATATAGTTTTACTTTAATATGTAATTTATGTGTCACACTTTTTATAAAAACATGCAATGTTCACACTCTAATCTTACTCAGAATTAATTAAATTAATTTTTCAATCAAAGTCAATGTAAATTAATTACATCCACACATATCGTTTTACACTTTTTGTTATTTTAACACTTTACGTTTATCATACCGAAAAGAAAAACAAGTTTTATGATAAATTACTTTGTTGTGGAAAACTTTTCATATTTTTTTCCATAGAAAAGTTGAATTGGATATATAAAAGTTTCAGAATGAGTTTTATAGCAATGTTTTTCACAAATAATTTGTTACTCAATTAAACATTTTTTTTATAGAATATTAATTTATATTAAGCTTAAAAGGGCCAAAACAATTTTATTCCGGTTAATTACGTGTGTATTTAGTGTTGCAATTATTTACTTAGAAAGTTTAAAGTTAACCGAGCAAATGATAACTTTTGTGGCTTTTAAGCAAGTTCGCTTATATAATGAAAAGCGGAAATTTCTAAAATATTCGTATTAAAAAATGTAAGAAATGTAAATTTAGAATTCTTCATGCTTAAGCATGAAATTAATCTAAATATTTGCTCGCATTTGCATTATTTTGTGAAGTAAAATTTATTAGGGGAAATAGAATAAGCTTCGGTCAAATCAAATCGCAAGTAACTTAATAATAATAATAAATTTTCATTTAGCTCGGCTAAGATTTATAATTAAATTTAAGTTGCTGTGGTCTTGAAAGAGATTCAAAAATCTCTTGAGGTGTTTTATTTTCAATTTAGTTTTCAAGAATGTTGCAAACCAAAACTGTTTAAAAAATAAACTATAATTTATTATTCATATAATTTGCCAAGTTTCGTTTATTTTATCTATGATTAATCAAATAAATATTCTTAGAAAATTGTATCAAATCAAGATCAAAAACTTTCTCATAATAAACATTATTTCAATATAAAAAGAACATTTTTTGATACAAAGTTTTAATTTGTTTGTTGTAATAAAAGAGTTTTGATTACAGTAAGAAAATCAATTGCAATTTCTGCAGTACAATAAAAGCAAAACATCGAATTGCATTCAAGTTAGTTTGATAAATTATATACAAGTAAAACTTTTCATACGAATTATGTATTTGCAAAAGTTTATCAACAATAAAACTTTAAATAAAGATAGAATATTTATCGCACTAATACCAAATCATAAATTCTATCCAAAATAATCATAAATTGTTTCTGAATGTGACACACCAACATAAAAATCGATTTAAATTATTAGCACTTGTGTATGCGTCAGTTTTTCATAGAAATTTTATTGAAAAATAACATCTGATGACTGAATCATTTATTTATTTACGAATACAAGTTTTTGATTCTAAATCTATATTAAATAGTAAACGTTATTCAATTTTTAATTACACTTGCTATTGAAATTATTCAATGTTCAATATGAAGATAATTAAAAGTTGACTGAGTTATTACAAAATTTTAAATTGAAATGAAACTTTTTGCAATTTATTGTTGTGGGTGAATAAAATGTGAACCGCCTCTGTCACTTATACGATACAATGACGTCACGGGAGAACTGGAATCGATAGAGCTTCCCTTCTTCAACCATGTGCGCCTCGTCTACCTTTATCAGTCGTCATCAATACCCCTAAGCAGATTTATTAAAGCTTCTTTACTACTACTACTACTACTATTTGCATTGTGATCGTCTATATCGTCTATAAACTTATTGTTAGATAAGTTTAATAAAAAGAATTTAATTGTATTTTAAGAAAAATAGAAAATACATAGTTGGCATGGTGGTGTAAAAAAGGTGACATTTAAGATAAGAATTAGTCGAGAGGTGTTGACAATGCAATCCATTAGTATTTCAGACATTCCTTTTGTTTTTGCTCAAATAATTGGCATTTGGATAAAGGTCTTATAAGACATCATGACAAATTTTTTGTTGGTTTACAATTATGTTAGTCTGGCAATGTTGTCAGCTTCGTTCATTCATAATAGATTCATATGAGAGCAAAACAAGATAAATTGAACAATTGGGCAATGAAAATAAAACCTGTTGTCGTTCACGATCATAAATCATACTTATATACATTTCGAGTATGAAGAAAGAGAAAACGGGGTACAAAAACTATACAAATATTAGAGAAAATCCAATTTCGTTTCGTTTCATTGTTAACAAGAAATATTTGACAGAAAAATTTGTTACATGGACACTTATATATCCAATCTTCTACATTTTTTTGCTTTTGCTTTATCTTAACGAACATTGTGGAGTGAGGCGTGCTACAAAAATAAAATAAATTGTCGTAGAAAATACGACTTGACCCTATACATACTCTAGAAAATGATAATGAATTTTACTAACTCAAAGGATTTCCTTGACCTTTTCCTTGAGTTTTTTTAAGAATAGAAAAACTAAATTATAATTAAATTTGTTGACATAAAAATTGCTAATTAATAATAAAACAGAAATAATTAACTAAATAAGTTATAAAAAAATGTAGTTATTAATATGAGAAACTAAATTATGTTACAATTATTTAAATAAAATAATATTTTTAATCAATAAATTTGCACAAGCAATTTTGAAGACAAAATATTCAAATAAAACTTTCTGTTTGTCTTAAATTCGCATTGAGATTCATTCATAAAATCATTATTGGTAATGTTCAACATTCCCCTCGTGTCAAATAAGCAGAAAACTAAATTATGCATAAAAAACTGGGGTGCTATTTAATAATTTTCTAATCAATATGCTTGCACAAAATTATTTATGCTTTGCATAATCATAACTTGACTCACATGAAATTTATTCTGATGAAACAATGACATTCTCATTTTAACATGTTTTCTATTAAAGAAGTGTCAATTATTGAACACATTTTCTATTTTTATGATAAAAATATTCGCTATGGGATGGAATATCAGCAGAGAATAACTCTAAACTGCCAGCATCTTGGGAGCAACTTTTCATTTTTTGCTTTTTTTTCAAATACTATCTATCAAAAGCTTAGGAATTTTTTCAGTTCTGACAAGTGGAATTGCATAATTTAAGCTTTTATCATCAAACCATTACTTTGTATAGGGATATCTAGCCAAAACTTTTATATCTCTATGCTTTTAGAAACCAAAAATCCTTTTTAGCGAACTACGTGACAGATATCGCTCTCTTTGTTTGTGATTTATAGAAGAATTCCATCTTTCATGCACATAATCGATATTATATCAATTTTAAGAATAGATTTATAATTAATTACACACATATGAATGTTTGAACGTGAGATATTTTTTCAGAAAATCAATATTTGGCAAACTGTGTGAGAATTTTATCTTTTTTTATTTTCATGAAATGGTCTGTGGCTTAACTGTGTAATTTATATGCAACATTTTCGGTATATAAAATTCTTCAAAATGCTAGGATTAATAAAATACGCGCAGTTTTTATGTTGTTGTGTCAATTTGGCTTTACATGGACTGAAATATTGATTTCTTGTAGATTTTTTGTGAATGTGTGTGCGTTTATAATGGAAAGAAACAACCCTTTGCAACTCTATAATAAAGAATTGTTAAATGTTTTCCGCATTGATTTCCAAACAAAAGCGTCGAAGCAAACACAAATTTATTTTTTTAACAAACAGGAAGATGAAAAATCCGTTGACAAATTGAACGTTGCGGAAAAAAAACGTTTCGGTTTTTTAAGATTTCAAAAGTGGATAATTTCCATCTTATTTATCATTTCTGTGTCAGGATTTTGATGAGCTACTTCAAACACTCATGTCATCAATTTGACTAGAAAATTGGCATCGTACACAGTTTTGTAACGTTTTTGTGTAAACGAGCTTAATGAATTTGATAATTGCATTGAGAAAATTTTCTGTGCTAAGAATATTAATCGAAATTGGGACATTGAATATATCTGTGTCGCTTATGCAATTGCAAATTTAAAATATTTTTAGAATTTTAGAATTTCTACATTTCTTATAATTTATTATTAAACTTACATTAAAGTCAGCAAAAGTAACTCCATATAATATGTAGTTTTTCGCATTCATGTCAAAGAAAATATGAAAGGGATGATAAATTTCATTTGATATCTTTTTAGATTTATGAGAATTTGGAAAAAAATATTTGAATGAATGACTTTGCGATTTAAAAAGCTTTCTTGTGATGTTTGATGTAAACTACTCGAACTATGTTAAATATGTTTCTAAAGAGAATAACAAAATAATTTAAGTATACAATTAAAATTTTCTGCATTGCTTTGTAGCTTAAAACATTCTTTCAATATGCTGAAAAAGTAAAGTAATCTATAAAGGAAAAAAGAAGGAAAAATCCTTTACATTATTCATCATAAAACGAAAGAAAATTAACTTCTTATGCGCGCGTTTCAAGTTAAAAAATATAATGTAAAGTAAAAGTGAATGAAAGTTATTAAAAATGTAATTGATTAATGGCATACATTTTGAAATTTGATCGATGGCAATGTGAGCTTCAATAATGCATCATCATATTCTGTGGCATAAATTCAATTTCTTTTTTCAAATTATTTTGTTAAGCTAAATTAATTATTAAGTGCGAACTGTGATTCGACTTGGAAAAACTTGTTAATAATTTATGGTGTGTTGAAACCAACCACTTTATGGTCTTTAAGCAAATTGTCTTTTAAAAGCGTATCATTTTATGCACATTTGTCTATTCAAAAGTTTTAATTATTTTATCAAAGTTTAATAAATTTTCATTCGTTGAAAATACTTTTCAAACTTTCCAAAACCGAACGTGTATTAGAAAATCTTCCATTCATAAACAGCAAGCTTCATAAGTTATGTCTGTTGCAGATAATCTAAATAAACATTTGAAAGGTTAAATAAAACTTTTACATTAATTAAATTTTTTGTGTGCTTTAAAAAAAATGAGAAATAGCAATTTCGAGTATAAGAATCGGTGGGAAGAGAGAAAAAAGTTGCAAATCGATTGCAATGCAGGCCACATGTTACATAATTTACCTGTAATTAAACGAGATCCCTCCAGGCCATTTAATTGAATTAATTATTTTAATGGTAAAATGGACAAAGTTTATCTAATTGTAATTAAAAATAGAATTTAATATTTTCAAATAATGATTCCACGCAATCACCAATCGGCAATTACATTGCTACAATTTATTTTTAATCGGAACATGAACGTTTATTTTATTCTCAACAGATTTGACTATTTGTTTAGGAATTTCTCTTACGAGTTTCACTTTCTTATTGCAGTAATCATATTCTGACGTATGTGACACTTGGGAATGAAAATTTGTTTCTTTTGAAAACAACATTTTCTTATACATAATAAAACACACTGTATAAGAAATTTACAACTTTCTATTCAATTGTTTCTTGCAGAATGAAATTGTTTCCAAACAAAAACAAATATTTTGTTGCTTTGTTAGGTTAAATCAATAGTTAATTTTGTTTCCATATTGAAGTTGCTAAAAATATTTTATGATAATTTGCATTCGGAGTATTACGTAGCTATCAATAGATTTTACCAATAATTTAGATAAAGAAATATTAAATTATAGTAATATATGGCTGATAAAGATTTTTATGTACATATATTAAATGTTACATGATAGGAATTATTTAGGGGGTAAAATGTTTTACGTAAATGTTTGTTGATTTAGGCTTTACTTAATAACAGGCTTCCAATATATCAACTTTCCGATATTAGTTAAATAAAACAAAGGAAAACATTTGGAAAACGAAATAATAGTTTAAAGAAAATCTAAAAGTTTAATTATTGCTTAAGAATTGTCAAAAATAGAATAATTTAGGAAGGGAATTGAACTATTTTGGTACACTATGTGTAAAATTAGCTTATTTTTGTATAGAAATTAGAAACATGAATGTTTATTTCTAGATTTAAAATAAAAGCAAAATAATTATATATTCACGTGCATGAAAATATGTTACAAATATGCATCAACAATAAAATTAGATTAACGCAAATATAAAAATAAATATTTATTAAAATGTGAAAGATGGAAAATCATGTTCTTGACTGACGAAAAATTTATTTGCTTATATTTAAATGATGTATCGACGCATTTTCTTAAAACAAGACTTCAATTGTTGTTTGTTTGGCGAGTTATTTTGATGTAGAAACAAAAACACACCTGATTTATGTTGTATAGACATGTGGAAAACAATTTTCTCTAAATATTTATAATAAATTTTAAAATGCCAACGTGTACAGCATAATGTATAATTAAATAATCAAATTGTCGATGTATAAATGAAATAATCAAGATTGAGACACGCTCGTTTAACGTTTAAATATTAATTAATTAATTTTTTAACATAAATTCCATGCTTGTATGTTTGTTTCATTTTCTTTAAGAAAATCAATCTAAAATGTAGTTTATTGCAATTGATAAGAGTTTAAGAGGAAGTTGAAAGTTTATAAATGACTCTGATTTTGTGAAAAATGTACAAATCGTGGCACCAAAGCCGGAAATTTCTTCTTGATAATAAAGTACTTACTGTTTTGAAGCCTCTATACATAATTCTTATCTCTTGTCGTGTGAATTTTGTAAGTCTGCATAAATCTTCCAACGCAACGGGTATGGGTTTGGGCACCCTGGACGGTTCCAATTCGTATACCACTTCTTCGCAAGGACTGTCTGATGGGGTAGCCATTCTTCTTACTCTTACGCTTCAACAACTAATTTTAATTAAACATTTTTTCAATTTAAAATAAGTCTAATAAAAATTGTCTTTTTTTTTATAAACCGAATTATTTTTATACCGAATCATTGCTGTTTATTAATTTTTTTCTTCTATTATAATAAGAAACAAAGAATTTTCTATTGTGGGATGGACAGATAGGGGTTGTGCACACTATTTAAGTTATTACGGATATAAGTTAAGTTAATAAAATGAAAATTTCTTTTATTATTTGATGTGTTTCTATCAAACTCTATGTAAAGCACAAATGAACGTGGAAAGAAATTCGCGAGCAAGGTACCCGGATTTGACCCGGACTGGTCCTCGCATCTGAGCTGCAGGAATTTGTGCCTAAAATGCGCAAACGCGCTTTTCCTGCTAGTAGCTGCCATGCCTGCTGTTAGAAGAAATTGGAAAACGTGTATGCCGCATGCTAGCTTGTCGTAAATTCACATAAAATCTAGAACTTTTTCATCATTTTACGATCTGGTTAAAACAAGTAAAGCAAATTGTGATCTATTTGCTATTGCCACTCCTATATTAATTATCAGTGAAAGAAAATCGAAATCAAAAGAATGAAACAACATCCGTAATTAAAAGTATTTGGATTTTATATTATTTTCTAGATTCCTTTCGATAATTGTTAGCGCTTTCGGTATTAAGACACGAAAAAGCGTTTAAATTATAATTCTACACGAAATACGATTGCGTTTCCATCAACTTTCGTGATTTTTATTGTAGAATGAATTATAAAGAAACTTTTCGCGCATTTACTGAATTAAATTGATTTTTTTCTTTTGCTATTTTTAGCAGAGTTCATAAACTTTCAATAAATATAATGCTTAGACAATTTCATCTAAATAATAATAAATACATATTCAGTTTTCTAATGTTCAACACTTTGTGTTTGTTTTCTAATAGATATTTTTTAGATAAATTTGAAAATACTGAATAATTTTTTAAATTGATTTCATATTTCGCGCTAGTTTAGTAGTTTAACTATTTCCCAACAGTAGCGCTACATGCACACACATACATACACATTACACATACAGAAAAATACAAAACAACATAACCTCCAATAACCTCCCAATTACATGTGCGCAGCGTATCTCTGCTTATATAGAAATAAATTTATATCAAGAAAAAATGGGTGATAGTGATTCCGAAGTTGGTTTCCATGAGATGGAATTGGATGACAGAATACTAAAAGTAAGTAACTATAAAAACAGTAGCGTTCATATTCATATTAAAAACATTGCAGGCTATAGCTAAATTGGGATGGAGAGAACCAACATTAATTCAAGAAAAAACGATCCCACTTCTTTTAGAAGGAAAAGACGTTTTGATGCGTGCTCGCACAGGTTCAGGAAAAACAGCTGCCTTTGCTATCCCAATCATACAAAAAATTCTATATTCAAAGGAAACCGCTGCGAAACAATCTATAAAAGCATTGATGTTGGCTCCAAGCAGAGAATTATGCAAACAAATCTTTACTGTCGTCAAACAATTAACGAGTAAGTGCTCCACAGAAGTTAAATGCGTTAATATTGGACAGGATGAACTATTAAAAGACCAAAGACCTTTCCTTGCTGAAAAACCTGATATTGTTATTAGTACTCCATCGAGAGTATTAGATCATTTAGAAGCTCGTAATATGGTTTTAAATGAATCATTGGAAATGTTAATTATTGATGAAGCTGATTTAGTTTTATCATTCGGCTTTCAAAAGGAAATTTCTCTATTGACGACACATTTGCCAACTATTTATCAGGCTGCTTTAGCATCAGCTACATTAAACGAAGATGTGAATAGTTTAAAAAGCTTAATTTTGCATAATCCAGTCATTCTCAAATTAGAGGAATCTGATTTACCAACGACAAAACTTGCTCATTACGTGCTACTTGCAGAAGAACTAGAAAAAGCCACTATTTTATGTACACTGCTTAAATTGAACTTAATACAAGGCAAAACAATTATTTTTGTTAATAAAGTGGATAAATGCTATCAGTAAGTACATTTTATCAATCGCATTCGAATAAATATTAATTTTTCTAATTTTACAGAATTAAATTGTTTTTGGAACAATTTGCTATAAAATGCTGCACTTTAAACTCTGAATTGCCCGCAACTATTCGCTGTCATACAGTAAATCAATTCAATGATGATCTCTACAATATTATTATTGCAGCCGATGAGAAATTTCTAATACAACCTGGTCAGTTGCCAGTGACTCAACAAAGTTTGGATAAACTTAAAAAATCTAAGCGGAAAAAGGATAGGGAAAGCGGTGTATCACGAGGTATTGATTTCCAGAACATATCGAATGTCATCAATTTTGATTTTCCCGTTGATATTCCATCTTATATTCATAGAGCTGGCAGAACAGCGCGTGCTGACGAGGAGGTTGCTTATAACTTTATTTCTTGCTTCTTTTATTAATAAAATATTTTTTTATTTAGGGTAATGTATTGTCCTTTGTTGGTAGAAAGGAGATGGAAATGTACGAGAAAGTAAACGAGAAATTAAAAAAGATGATGGGACAAACTAACGATGTATTTAAGTAAATTATAACCATTTTTACATATATTCATTTTAATTTGAAAAATTGCTTAATTTGTTTAGGAAATATGACTTTAATTTAGAAGAGGTTGAGGCTTTTAAGTATAGATCAAGAGATGCTTGGAAATCCGTAACACGTGCCGCAGTAAGAGACGCACGTTTGAAAGAAATTAAACAAGAGATATTAAATTCCCAAAAGCTTAAAGTTGTTTTTATTATCTTTGCTAAAATCACATGGACATTTAACTAATTTCTCTTAATATTCTAGGGTTACTTTGAAAATAATCCAAATGACACCAAAGTTTTACGACATGATAAGTTTTTGCATACCGTTCGAATACAACATCACTTAGCTAACGTTCCAGATTATATTATACCTGAAGCTTTGAAGGATGTGGTTCAAATTGAAAAACCAAAAGCAAGCAAAAGGGGGGCAGGAGGAAGCCAATCCACAGAAAAGTCAAGAAAAAAGGTACTACTATGATTTTTTTGTTATTGTGAAACTGTTATATCGAAGTTCCCACTTGACCACGGCCACGCATAATGTAATGCAGTGCTGTCCAACAGGCGGCTCGCGAGTAATCCTTCATTTATAATTAACCACAGCATTTAAGCGATGGTATGAATTATTTAATTGAATTAAAATATGTCTGTTTATTAAATCTACACTTTTTGGTCCGCGAAATGTAATGCATTGCTGTCCAACAGGCGACACGCGGAAGTATTTTTCTGGCCCGCGAGTAATCCTACATTTATAATTAACCACACCATTTAAGCGAAGTATGAATTAAAACATCTCTGTTTCTTAACACTCGCGGAAGAATTTTCTGGCCCGCGAGTAACCCTTCATTTATAACACAGGCCTGCG
>JAODFZ020038439.1:0-16255 GCA_027574845.2 Deinopsis erosa
AACTATAATAACTTCATTAAACTGTAACTATGAAAATACAAAACAGTATTGGTTTAAAATGTTAAATGTTCTTAAAATGTATCATTTCGGGGGTAGATTTTAAGATAAGGGAAGGGAGTTTTCGGTTCAGTTACGTTTTTCGTTTCGACAAAAATAACGGTTTTTTTCGGTTTTTGGTTTTCGGTTCAGTTACGGTTCGAAGCCCTGGCCCTAACACATTGTTTTTCATAAATTATTTATTTGAGTCTAAATTCCATGTGCAAATAATAATTTCATAACGTGTTCTTAAAAAATGCATTTATATTAATAAAAAGTTGATTTTTTAGGTAAAATGAAGAGTATTATGGATTAATATAACATTTTAAAGTAAAAAATGTTGAATATTTATCGTTTCAAACAGTAAATCTATGAAATGTTTGAATTTATGGCTTTAATTATAGAAAAAAACATTTGAAAATTGTCTAGCTTGGGCAATTAATTGCACGAAAAAACAAGAGTTGCATCATTAAATAATTTACTCTATGAGTGAATAGTGCAACAAATGTTTAGATAAATTCCTTCATAGAAATGTTGTAAGATTGCAACAAGCAAGGTTCTATTCATTGTTCAAGACAAATCAACTAATAAATTCTATCGGTAATTATGGTCTACAAGGATTGATTTACTCAGTTTATTGTCGGAGCCATGCCGTCTACGAGAATGCTTCGCAACAAACTGTTTTTTTCTTCTTCTTCGCGTCGTCGCTTTGCCTTGTCTCCTTTGTTTGAATCAAACGCTCATTTGTACCTTTCAATTCGATGCCTTTTTTGATTACATATCTAAGTGATAATTTCCTTTAAAGTCACTCGCCAAGGATCTTAGACAAGGTCGTTTCTTTCATTTGGCATGTTTTTGTGCTCTTCCAGGCGCTTGCACCAGAATTTCAACCAATTTTTTATGCTTCCAATCAATTCGTTGATACAAACTGCTCAATTCTTGTTATAACGGCTCTAAACAGTTAATGCGATTCGCTTTATTAATTAATTTTTTTCTAGCATTATATGAACAGTTACCTTTTAATTGTTTTTAATGACTTTTCTTATCTGATGATTAGAAAGTATACCATTTTTTATGAGATTTCATAAGAGTTTATATAAATAATTCAAATTTTGGACATCTGTCGGAATTTTTCTTCATTATTTAAAGTTATAGAAGCCATCTTGGTATACATTTGCAGTCCTGCAGAATTTTGCATAAATTAATAATTAAAAGTGCTAGATAAGCGTTTTGAAGATCATCAATCACATCTTTACGGTAAGTTGATCATTTTAAATATATATTTAAAGCATGGGATGTTAAGTTTACTTAAATCTAAGTATATTAAAATGCTTTCAGTTTTGACGGTTTGATACGTACGTTGCGCCCTCTTATATTGCCTTTTACAAGCTTGGTGAAGAGCTGCCGAATTTTGCTAGAATATACGAGTAATATTTACAAGTGCTTAATAATTGTTTTGAAGTTCACAAATCCAATATTTAGAGTAAGTTGATCATTTTAAATATTTATTTGAAGCTCGGGATGTTGAAATAACTTAAATGTGAGCAGATTAAAAATTATAAATTTTTCAGGTTCTGACATAGTGGGTAATACAGGTTGCGCTCTCTAATATTTGTGACAACCTTCGTGAACACTAAACCTTGTTAAGTCTTGACGAATTTTATTAAAAATTAATACATAAAAGTGGTCGATAAGTGTTTTGCAGTATACGAATCGAATATTTAGAGTAAGTTCTTCATTTTTAATATATATTAGCAGCTTGGGATGTTGAGATGATTTAGATATCAACCGATTAAAATGTATAAATTTTCGATGGTTCTACCATGTTGGAAATGTTCGTTGCGCCCTCACACATTATTTATCATAAATAATTTATTTGAGGTTATAAATTCACAGTGCAAATAATAATTTGAAAATTTATATCGTATACGCAAAATCCATGTAGGCAGGTAACGAACTTGTAAGCGAACAAGAGCAATGGATAAAGAGAAATGTAAATTAGATTTCCTGAGGTATAAATATTGATTGAAAATCTATTGTCGATATCGAATGATTATTGCAAAAGCGTGTTATGTGTATGATAAAGTGTCTGCAAAAGAGCAAAACGCCCACACGCACCTATAAATATGTTACTAAAAACTTGACTACAAGAGAAAAAAAAACAAAACAACTCATTAATTATATAATTTACATATGATCAAACGATATAGAAATGTATGTTGACCGTGAAAGGACAAACGTTTCTAGCTGCTTTGATGTTTACCAAATGTGGTGGTGCGCGAGACTCGTGCTGTGTGTGTGCTGGGATACGCATTGGGACATTGCTACAACCTGACAACTTGCACATGCACAAGAATTTTACCACTTTATTTATTATGTCATCCAATAAAGCTAAACAATCTATTATATTCATATTTATCACCGAAAAAACGAATTAATTCGATTCCATTGTAATAGATGGCGCTGATTAACTCAACACATATTTAATTGTGCGCAATTTTAGAGTAGATTGTTATCAAATATCCATAAAAATAATTATCAAATTAAACTGAGATTCATTAACTTCGATTAAATTAAATTTTGCTTAAATTAATTTATTTTTTATAAGGTAAATGCAATTTAAGGGAATTTTAGTGTCAGCTGGTGTCAAACATGCATAAAAATAGTTGTCAAATTAATCTGATATTCATTAACTTCAAAGTAATTGAATTTTGTCTGCATTTTTGCTAAAAATATGTAATTTGGGTTTTATGAAGTAAATTCGATTTAAGGGAAGTTTAAAGCTGGTGTCAAATAGGTATGCATAAAAATAGTTGTCAAATGAATGTGTCATTAGTAAACTTCAATTAAATTAATTAATTTGTTTTTTTATAATGCAAATCTAATTAATTTATGTATTACGTCTATTTCGTAATAAATAATTTTCGATTTAATGACTTTATTGACAGTTAATTAATTTGAGAAATGTCAATGTAATAATTTTCCATTTTTGCCAACTTTGGTTGTTCAAGCCTACTCTAATTCCCTTTTCGTACAATCGCATAGAATAAATTGAATAAAAGAAAGTAAAAATTTTATTAAAAAAACATTTCATTAGCAAAATTATTTAAAATGTGTAGCCTAACCATTTATAGATATCAAAGTAACAGGACACAATTGTCAAAGTTCATTAGTATTTTTATATTGAGTAGGAACGGCGACTGAATAATTAATTATTATTTAATAGCACCATACATAAACTATATCAATTTATATAAAAGGATATTTTCTTATCATAATATGAGAAAGCTCGTTTTGTTCAAATTTAGACAATATTAATTAATTAGCAACATTTTCTCATGCATTTTATGTAATAAACGAGAAGGGCTTTAAATAATAATAAAAATGAATAACTTTTTATGTTCCAGCAAAAACAAATGATTGGCAATTACAAGCTCATAAGTTTTATGAATGTTTTTACATCGGCAATTAACTAATATGTTGATGAGGATGAAAAGTAAGAAGAATTTATGAGTGTTGATAAGTTTATTATTCCCAATTACAAACCGAACTGAACCAAATACATAAATCTCTCATTGACAGCTTCACGTATACCGGGTGGCTCATTTAAATTCTATCTTAAAGGCGCTTTTTTTGATAACGTTTGCGTATTTATTTGCATTGATATTCAACTGTTTGTTGCCAATAGGCATAATTAATTACATAATAATGCGCCCGCTAATAAATAAACGTATTAAATGGTAATAAATGTACAATGAGATGAGATAAAATGGAATTGCATTCACCATAAAACAATATACAAAGCGGCCACTCTTTACTTTACCATTGCGCATTTGTTTCTCTAATATAATTGAACTCAACCAACACGCAAATAAAGAAATTAATTAAGTTAGAAATTTGCATATGATTTTGTCATTTTTATTTAAATATTATATTGTTATTATAATTCAAGGATATAATTTTGTATAAATATAAACAACTATGTGGGCTTCATATGATTCATACCTTTTTAATAATATTAAGTAATGAGAACTTTGCCGCCAAATTTATTTCATTTCAAAACGAATTTCATTAGGAGCTTATCATATTAGAATATCGAGGTGATACTGTAATGATTATTGTCTTTTAGCGTTTACATGGCAATTTACTTTTAAAAAAATTATTATAAATTTTTATTTTTTTTATTTATTTTCAAAACACTTTTAAATATGTTATTATTAATATTTTTGTATTTTTGTGAAATACATTTAGATTAATTTTTTTTTATTTTTAGGTGTTTAAGTGCAGCTATTGGTAAAATTAGCAACAAAAAGTTTATTATAAAATGGATGACGTTATTTAGTTTAATAAAGTCAAGGGTAATATAACATGTAATTAATTAAAATGTAGGTGCGCGTTTTTCTCTCATTCTCACAAATGCAATTAGAAAATTTTTTAATTGATGAAAATGTGTCATTGTATGATGTCGTTGTTTCTTAATGCATTAACAATAATCCTACATTTTAATCATTGCAATACAAACGAAAGACGTATCTCTACACGATGGTAAAAAAAACAAACGACGACTTGCACATGGAATACGATGGAGAAAAAAATCTATTAAAAACAATTAGTATTCTTCACGATTCCATAGTTTATTATCATCATTTTATGTATTCCCTGTAGAACACGCACATATATATATCGTGTTAATTACTTTACTAGAAATCGAGAATCCGAACAATTTTAATGCGTTGCTGGTGCGGTTGCGAGCGAAATTCACTCTTGGGGCTTCGACTCAACGGAATAATTGAATTGTAGACGTTTTTTTTATAGAAATTCGTTTATCGACAGGAAATGCATTATTGGTTATCTACTTTCCAATCAATTGGACATCTATTGGGAATTTGAGCGACTATTAAGTGCTGGTGGTGGTGGTGTGGTCGAAATCATTCACCTAACAAATTCGACAAATTCGACAAACAATTAATCAATGATGACTTTATGTAATTATGTAATATGTAGTATGTGTAAGTGTGCAATTTTGCAGTTTTTTTTGTAGCGCCATCTGTGTCATATTAAAACAATTAATGTTTTAGGTGGAAATTGTTGAATTCTGGTGCAGAATTTCTAACACTTGATAGTTTAAATAAATTGTCTTGAAGAAGGAGGGATTTCTATGCTTCCATATATGGACAAGTTACCTATATAAGGTAGCGCACGTTTCTAAATATGGTTTTGGGGCTGTCCTAAGATCACTTACATCCCACTTGCCATAATTACTCATATGAAATATGAATATAAACGAAACTAAATTGCAATTAAATTTGCGTTTTTCGTAAATGTATTGAATCAGATTTTCGTATTTTCCTATTTTCGTTGCAAGTGTTGTTTAGATATTTAGTGAGCGGTTAGAATATTGCGCAAAAGTTTGTTGCGCGCGTAGAGTGGAGAAGTAGTTGCATGTATTGGCCGTTGGAGGCGCGTTTTGGGAGGTGCGGTTCGTCGCGAAGTGAACCGAGCGCTGCTAAAAACCTCTATTGTGCGCTCAGCTGTGATTGTGTCTGCTGCATATACAACCGCTCGACGCATCATCTAAATAAAGTGAATTAATTTTAATTTGTATAAGTAAATTTGTCAAACTGTGGTGCAGTATGGAACCGCCAGGCGGGAGGGATTCCCGGTTCAACCTCGGCTATAGTATGAATTTGATTTCGGGCGAAACCGCGCCCGAAATCTATGGCAATCCGACACTTGGACGTCCATCGACAAGTTTACAGCAATTATCACCAAGACATACAATGGTATCGAGTGCATGCGGCGGCAGAGGCATCAAATCCGATATTTGCTATGACGATCGTGGCATGTCATCGCAAGGCTTAGGCCTGGATGCATGCGGAGTGAACGACATGAACGACGATACCTACAGCTCATTGCAATCGAAGAAATCGCCGCCAAGCAATGGAAAAAAGACGAAAGGACGCGTCAAAATCAAAATGGAATACATTGAGAACAAATTGAGACGTTATACGACATTTTCAAAGCGAAAAACTGGCATTATGAAGAAGGTGAGAGAAGATAACCTCTTTCTATACATAAAACACATCACACACGAAACGTAGAGAAGGCGCATGCACGTGAATATTACGCGCGCGCGCGCATCTCTCTAATAACACAGACAAAGACAAAGCGATCGCGTTGAGCGAGAGAAAAAATATATTTACCAGCGCGCGCGATATACATCTGCGAACAATTATCAAAATTCTTCATTATACAATAAGAAATTTCGTACTGCATTAGCACAATCGATCACTCATCACCTAAACAAATCAATTTGTAGAAAATAGCAGGCGAGAGTTGATCCGATCATTGTAGAATATTAGCAGATTGTAACACGTGACTCTGATAATTATTATATATATGTATGTATGTATGTATGTATGTATGAGTGTGTATGTATGTGTAAGGGGCATTGTGGTACTGTTATATTGTTACGATGAGCGGCAAGAGCGCGCGCGTACACATCAAAATTTATTTATATAGAAGGAACGAACATATGTTGCATTTGACGAGATATCAATTCAATCACTAATCTTTTATTTATATTTCTTATTCTTATATTGGCGCTTTTGTTTTAAAAAAATTTTGGTATTTACGGAATGGTGTTATTACAAATCGCTGATGTACAATTTGCGAGATGTTTCCTTTAATTCCATGAATGATTGCTTACATTGTTGCGCGTTTTTGTTTTCTCAATGCAGATGGAAAAATTTTGCTTTTATTACTTAACACATCATCATAATGATCAAATAAATGTTTATTAATATAAATTCCGCAATCTGTGTGCACGTAGGTAAAATGTAATTATGTATGTGCTGATTAGAAAAAGATTTATGCATTTCTATAATATAAAAATCTCCTCTTCTTCTTTAAATTAATGAATGTGGGCTTTTTCGATGATGTTCATTGAGCGCAAGGAATTTGCGCTTTTGCGCTTTTGCGCTTTAATCAACTTTTGTGTTATATGTTTCTAAATCACTTTAGATGAGGCTTCATAAAATTATTTTATATCTGTACCGAGAATCGTTTAATTAGATATTTATGGCCTGTAATCTAATGCGAATTTATCGGTTATTTCGAACGAAATATTAAAATTTCTTATTAAACTGATTGTGAATAGAAACTTCCTGACTAACTTTTTAGCACACAGTTTCAATAAAGAACTTTTGGCGAAAATGCCAGACAGATAAATGAAATTTACATTTTTTTATATAAATAATTCAACAAACTTTTGAAATTTATTGAAATATATTTTCAGTCGTTTCGATTTCAAAAATGAAATGAAATGAAATTAATTTGCATTCAGTTATCATAGCTGTATGTACATATGTATGTATAAAGTTTTTTTATTTTTATGTAATATTAAATTAATTGTTTGTCACTTGATAAATTTTCTTATAATAATAATTAGTAATTAATATGTGTGATTATGATTCTCCATATAAGCTGATAAATAAGAAATGTCGCTTGCCAGCTATTATGCAAATCGATCAAGTTGAAGGTCTATTGTAATGCAATACATAACGCGCGTAATATTATCAACAAAAGCTGATTTCGAGACGTCAACTTCCTACCTACATTTGACTCCTCTGACTCACAATAACTTTTATATTATTAATGATCTAATTGTTTTGTTTGTTTTGCTTCTGTTTGGTTTCTAGGCGTACGAGTTATCAACATTAACAGGCACCCAGGTGATGTTATTGGTAGCATCTGAGACGGGCCACGTGTACACATTCGCAACACGTAAATTACAGCCGATGATAACGAGTGAAGCTGGCAAGGCATTGATACAAACCTGTTTGAATAGTCCCGATCCTCCAGCGGGATCAACATCCGGCGATCAGCGTATGTCAGCCACCGGTTTCGAGGAGACGGAACTCACCTACAACATTAGCGATGAGGATTCGAAAGTAAGACAAATGGTTTACGGTTCGCCACATACGCACACGCATGCACATTCATTAAGCGCCAGCCAGCACTATTCGCATTTAGAGCAAACGCATTTAGGTTTAGGCGGGTCGCCGCAACATCACGGCGGCGGCGGCGGCGGTTATTCGCAGGCGGCTTGTCCCAGTCCATTACCGCCATCGCATCAGGGCTATGGGCATCCGCATAATCCCCATACGCACTCCCATATGACCCATCAACGATAGTTGACTCTAAATTAGTCTTGCAAGTATGTAAAACGCGCTAAACTACGATAATCATTCGGGTGGACACCTTAATATATATTTTATATAAAAAAAAAATGCTGAACGATGACCGACTTAGTTGAATAATTCATCTGAAGAACAGACCTCACGCATAGGAACGTGAGATTTATTTAGTTTCCCACCGCGCGCGTATTTTGGTAACAGCTGTTTAACTTCCAATGACTATTTCGGGAATTTTACATTCATTTTTATAATAATTGCATAGCTATAGCGATGAATGAATGAAAATGAACATTTTCAAATCAATTAATTCATTAATTCGCGTTTAATTCGTCGATAAGACGCACATCAGGTGCGCGAGCATCGAACCAACGGGAAGATTCTTTCAATTTCAAATCAATTCAATGATATGATTAACAAAATTGTTACGAAAGACTTCAAATTGCGCATCTAAAGATACACACAATCATCTTTCATTATGTGATTTAATTACTTACTCCTCATCAAATTAATTCTAATTTCACAACCAAATTAACATGAAACATTTATTTACTCAAAAAAAAAACTCTCTTTTAAATTTTATTAGTAAACATTTAAATCTATAATTATTTAAAAATTACAAACTTTGAATTATAGAAAATTTGTGGAAATTCGAAGTTTGTCTCTATTGAAATATTGATTGTGTGTGTTGTATTAACGATTATAGATGAAGTTGAAATGTGTTAGAGCACGTTCGTCAAACTGATTGTCATTACTTCCGTTTTGCAAGAGAACACAACACACGAAAAGTGAGGAAAGAGGAAGAGGAAGTCGAATTGCGTGCCCGTTATATAGATAAAAAGTTCATACTTGCAACGTGCTTTAAATGCGTGCGTTTTGCTCTCTTTATATATCATCAAAATCGTTGTGTGTGTGCGCATCCAAAGTGGCTACAATTTATATGTTTCGCATCATTGTTTTGTTTTTGTATTGTGTGTGTGTGTTTGCATGCCTTATTTACGTAGAATCTTAGAGCAGCAGTATACTTTGATCATTTGTATATGCAGGGTGTCCCATAAAAATCTATATTCATTCAAAACTTTTTTAATTATTATCAGAGGACTTATTGTTAGTGAAAAGCGCATTTCATCTCAAATTCAATGCGTCTCAATCCATTGCTTATAATTGAAAATATTTCTGGCAATGGAAGTAATCGTTTTGGAGAGAGTGTGCACGTTTTTTGGGGACAAAATCGAATTTGTAGTGGGTATGCATCTTAATGGGACACCGTGTATAAGAAAAAATCGATTAATTATTATGTTGGGTGTTGAAGTCTGCACCGAAATTGGTGAAAGCGCGCGCGTTTATATGACAAATTGGTTGAACTCAGGGTATACACATACAAACACGTACATGCTGCTGTTGCTTATTTTTCACTCTTCTTATATGAGCTGTTAACGCACATAAATTACCCCCCTATATGCGTTTAGTTTGCTTTCTAAACCGATAAATTCGAGCATCGCTTAATATATAGGTATATATATAAAAAAAAGACAAAATTTTTCTCCTTTATATTCTGCAATATTTACACGCAACTATATAATAATGTTAGATAGATAAAATGTAATGTTCTACCCACTTTGCTCTTTCGCTCTCCGTACAATTTACGAAATCTCTTTTATTGGCCAGGTATAGAGATGTGGGAGGTTGGAGCGCGCGTTGGTGTTACACTTAAACTTTGTTTTTTAGTTTTTTGAAATTTTTTTAATACATCTATTTGGGTCAATGCCCCCTTTCCCCCAAAAAACGACAAATATATGTAATATTAATCAGTGAGTACAAATTAAGAGAATTCATTTGTGCCATTTTGCATTACAATAAATCGACGGCAATAGCGCGTGAACAAAACAATTGCAATCTGCAATAAAATTGTAATATATTTTATACATACATATAAAGAAACAAACTATATAAATAAATATATATAATTAGTTAAAGTATAATTTTTGTACATAAACACAAAAAAAAAATAATTGAAGAACGTTAAGATTAAATAAATAATTATTAATTTAGTGTACAAATTGAAATAATTTTTTTATTATACAATTTGAATTAATCAATAGATAGGTAGGTTACAATAAAAAAGAATGAAATGAATAAATAAAGTGCATTTAAATTTAATTTATTAACGAATTAATCGATTAGTTGATCGAACAATTGAGTAATTTCTTATCAATCAATCATTTGTTTTATAAAAAAAAAGTTATTCTCTAGTCTGATCAGCTAATCACCAGATTTCTGTACATATTAGTTAATTAGCGAACGAAATGCACTTTTTATTGAAAGCATGTTTTATTTTTTTCTTAAAGAAAAATATTGATAAGATGATGATGATAAGGAGAATCGATATTTATGGCTTTAATTTATTCTTTTTTTTTATATTATAAATCTTGTTCTATGATGTTTTTTTTTTAAATGTATATTTTGTTCTTATTATTATTTGTTTATTATCTTTTATTTAATTAATGTGTGCGTCTGTCTGTCCAAGTGTATGATTTTGTTTTGTTTTATACATATATATATATACAAATATGTGGTGTACATTCATGCCAGTGCCCTTTTTCTCTCTCTCACTCTCTTTCTCACATAAATGCGATTGTCATTTGTTTTTCAAATTGTATGAAAGATAACACAGCAATTTATTCCTAATTTTTATGATTTAAAATATGGTAAATATGAAGGAAAATGTGATAAAAGAAATAAAAACATGTTTTTAATTAAAAATTATTTTAATTCTCTGATAATACATATTTGGAGACACTATTAACAAATGAATAACATATATTAATAATTTATTCACAAAAATCATAAAATTTATTCATAATTAATATTTTCTTAAATATTTTATTACTAAATGAATTAATTGACATTTAATAATAAAAAAAAATGGGTACTTATCTTCATACACATTAAAAAAATTAATAAAAAAAAAAAACAAATTAAAAAGACAATTGCTTTATTTATTAGGAGGATGAATAAAAAAGAGAAATAAAAGGCAAAACAATTCTATATCAATTTATTATTCCACACAATTATTAATAAATAAAACGAAGAAACAAATTTTTTTTAATGAAATTACTGACTTAAAGCTACTTAATTAACAAAAAATATTTTTAATGACTAATATGGCACATAAATTTAGATGAGTATACCATTGACGTACGAAATAAACAAATGAACCCTCTCGCTGCCTCGCATCATGTATGTTTAACTAAATTGAGTGTGAGAGGATTTATTTATTCTTCTTCTTCTTAAATGATGTTGATGGTAACCGGTCGGTGCCTTAGTACGCCCACACCCTGTAACATAAGAGCAACGTTTATATCACAACTTGTTTAATATTGAGTATACTGTCCTGTTGTGTCTTATATACATTTAATTGCACGTTCTGTGTATCGGCTACCGGTATTTAAGCTTTTATAACTTACTACAAGCGCGAGAAAGTTTTCAATTCATATTAATTGCAGCTGCATTATAATATAACAACAATTAGCATACTCGAAATGTTAATTTTTTTTTTATTAATATTTTTGGTGCAGGTGTCGAAACGATTGATGAAACTCCTCTCCCTCATTAATTTATATATTTTATTGATTCACACGCCGAATGTGTAACGCGATTTTTGCAATATTATTTGTTGATAGTCGCTTTAAGTCGCAGGTGTTTTTCCAAGAATATGAATTGCATTGACATACTTGATCACATAATGATCAATGATCAGTTACTCTCTCACAGCAAAAAATGTGTCTTTTAACATAATAAATAAATTTAACAACTTTTTACTTTATTTAGCTCAATACAAATCAATTAATTTGATTGTTGATCGTTTTTTTATACACATCATGTCCAAAAAATATAATAAATTTGGATTGATTTAGAAATACATAATTTTATTATTTATCGAAATAAAAGGGTATTGCAATTAAACTTTCCTACAGTCTGTTTTGCATATTAATATTTTATGTTATAAATTGTGTCATAATTTTTATGATGGCTTGATTTACATTTTATGAACAATTATAAAACATTTTCTATTTTTCATCATAATCATAATGAACACACTTGTGACGTATAATATGGCATGATTTTTATGAAGGCGTGAAGGTTTTATATTTACAAATTTAGAAGTGAAGTGAAGTTTTTTATCATAATATGATCACAATTATAGCATAATATAACAGGAATAGGCAAAAATTGTTATGAAAATATTTATTTCTAAAACCTGTTATAGACGATCATATTTTATGACATAAATTATTGCACAATTTTAATAATATATAAATAATTTATTTACCATATGGACATGCAACTTTCTTGCGAATTAAATAACTAAATCTACAAATCATTTGTTTTCATATTCATTCATATTATGTTTTATTGATTCATAAAATTGCAACTTTTTGTTTCTGTTCATTACATTTACACGCACAAACAAAACGCACGCACACGACAATTGTTTTGTTCCTTTAATTGTTATTTGAATGAAGGAAAAAAATATGTATTTAAAATCTAGTCACGATTTTTTCTTTTTATTAAATTAATAAAAAAATAAAAAGTGTTCAAGTGGGCAGCGTCATTATCGAAAAACAAAACACTGATCTGATAACTTGATTCTTAAATATTGACTTGCTATGGACGTGTTAAAAGCTTTCCAATTTCGAATTTCTTAAATAAAGTAATTAAAGCAAAATTAATATGCAAACTTACCTTTTGATGGTAACCGCACATTCGACCCTAACATCATCATCTATATCTGTGGTTGCGATGCTGATTTTCGACATCATGACCGGACTTGATACGTATGTGCATGTCGAAGTGGGGGGCGTGCGCACCTGTTTGCTTTTCCTACCATCAAGGGGTTGTTAGGCACATGAACGGGTTGGAATTGCGATAGGTGTATTGTTTGAGGGTGGTAGATGTTTAGACTATATAGTTTCGGTGCCAAATTGTTCTTGGTTGGGACAGGAATTGGGATTTTTGTACCATGTGGTTCATGTCGTACCAAAAGACGCGCGCGCTGCTGCTCCTGCCGCTCATTCTTTACCGTACTGAAACACATTGGAGCATGTGTTTAATAAATTTGTTAATTTTCGGGTTAATCGCTAAAAAACAATCAATTTGATATCTTAAATTAGTTGTTAATTTAATAAACTATGAGTTTTAATAAGTTTTAGAATTTTACATTAATTATATTTGTCTAATTAATTGTTATGAATTTAAGTGTACTTACAATTTTCACGTTTTCATGTTGATTGAGTGAAATTTGTTTGAGTTGCGGTTGTTTTTCTTGACTCAATTCGTCCTGATCGGACGTCAATGGTATACTGGTTTTGTTGATGGTAGTAGGAACTTTTGTCCAACTACTACCACTATGAGTCAGTGTGTATGGTACGCGCACGCGGTATTAATCGACTTAAGCCGAGGAAAACACTGCTGACCATAGATGGACATCCATACCTACCATATAAGGTATGCGTATTGTTGCTGGCTACTACTGGGCATGGGGTTTTATGTTCAAAAAAAAAAAAGAACACAACAACGACCAGCAACAAAACAACAGAAACATATAAAAAAATAAACACTGAAAAAAATACTTGAAATAAAAGAACAACGCGCGCGGCACGTGCTATTGTTTTCAGCGACGATTTTACGATTCCAGTAAAAGTTTAAAGAACTGCTTTTTGCTTAGCTACACACACACACGCACACATACACACACACACACACACACACACACATAAACGTCGCGTAATTATTGATGGGGGGTAAAAATTGATTTTCACTTCGACTTAGATGAGCATCTGTTTAATTAATACTTGTGTGGAAGTTGCGCAAACTTTCTAAAAAGTTTAAGGAAATTTTATCACGCCACCTACAACTTGTTTCTTTTTTCAGTAGGTGAACAACTTCACCATACATTTTTGATTTATGATTTGAGTGAGATATCTCAAAAATTAATCGATATTGTTATAAAATTGATAACATCATTAATCAATAACGAAAAAAATGACAATTTTTTACACACATGGCATTCTATATAAGTCATCTTACAACATGACTTAACTCAATTTCATTTATTTAGAAATTTTTGAATTCAAAAGTTTAAATTCATTTTACGCGTGAAATTATTAGAAATATGATTTTTTATATGATCAGAGAACAACAAGGACTTAAAACAGAATTAATTAATGAAAAGGGCATTTCATAATTATTTTAACTCGTTTTTCAATTCTACAAGGAAATATTTTTCCATTTTCTAAATTTCTCGCGGAATTTATAAAAATATGTTTTTTGAACTATGAGAGGATAACAAGAATTTAATAGAGAATTAATTAGTGAATCAATTCGTTTGTCCATTCTTTATAATGAAACATTGAAATGAAAATGAAAAATTTTCTGGCTATAGAAGTAACGCACGTTTTTTGGGGACACTATGTGTATATACCGTGTGTTTATGATATATTGAAAAATAATTTAAAATATTACGCTAATTAAACACAAAATAATGCTTCAATTTATAATTAGACATATGCAAATATTACACTAAATAACTAGTTTTTTGCACTCAATTCAATGAAATTAAATTTAATAAATGCATAACTTGAAATTTTTTATACCAAATGTTCTAAATTTTTAGACTTTGACGTATTTTTCAATTCAATTCATATATCAAATAAATTACCATTTACCATTTGCACAAACAGTTTTTTTACTTTGGAGATGTTCATTTCATGAAACATTAAATAATTTGAAATATTAATAATATCAAATTTATTTTGAGTTAGAAAGAGTTCTTATGGTGAAGAAATGATACCCTTATAGTTGATTATGACGACGTAAGAGGTTAGAGTGCAGATTTTCTATACAAAGTTTATGTTAACAACTAATTAATTCCTATTTTTGCTGATTATTTACGACGCACATAAATATCTGAAACCTATTATACATTCATACAAAGTTGTTCATTATTACGATGGAATTTTATTAATTATTTATTTATTGTCTAGGCGTTATATGCGCTGAATAGTTTATTAACTAATGAGTAATAATTAATATAAAATGTGAAATATTTTCGTGGCGAATCATGCACAGTAGCCTCATGTAATTTAGTTAATAAACTGAAAAGGTAGCGCACATAAACATGGCAATTATTTATTTCTTAAACAAAAACGAAATTTCAATTAAATCTTTTTGGTATGGTATAGAAAATATGGTGATAAAAGTGAAATTTCGCGCGTTTTATTTAAATTAAATGTAATATGGTGTGAAATATGATTATAAAATTTGTATAGAACAAAACAACATTTTATTATTCATCATCATTTATCTATATTTTTTTCATGAAAAAGGAACCCGATGGCTAGGCCATTATCCTGACTAACATAAACTAATTAAAATAAACTTTAATTATTGCTATACATTTATCTTTTTGGTGCTATATAAGAGTGGTCCGTTAGAGGGGCATTAATCATTTAGCAAACAAAATAGATTAGGCAATTATTTAATTACCAACCTATTGTTATTATTAGTTTAATGCGTTCGTAAATTGTTTTATTCATAGAGAGAGCGAGAGCATTTAAACTAAATCTAATTATTTCGATTCGAATTATAAATTATGTGGGTGTTTAGGCAACTAATCATACATTTATAATTTATCTGATTTTTATTACGATTGTTTAAGATTATTAGTTAAAGAAATTTTATTGTTAGCTATTTAATTGTTGCTCTTTTATTTTCTAGCATGAAGGTTAGCAATAGTATCAATTTAAATTAAAAAAGTTGGTTACGTGTTTAGTAAATTGGGCGTTGTTTTATTATTTTTTGCCGCAACATGAAGAACAAATTCATCTAATTTATTTGGAGTGGTTGTGTTTAGAATTTAGAAAAATCCATCAAAAAGGAACAAATTCCACCTCCAAATCTTTTGCCGGAACAAATTCTATTGCCACTTTTATTTTCGATTTTTTCCTCAAGACAATAAAAAA
>JAODFZ020038477.1:0-14423 GCA_027574845.2 Deinopsis erosa
TCGCTTTTACAGATCTTAAATAACGGTTTTAGTTCCAGAAATATGCGCTTTTTAAAGAGGATTGCAAACCCGATATTGATCAAAAAATTAAAAATTGGACCTCAACACATTTTTAACACCCTGTAATTACACTTTTAGCAACTTTTTTTTCAAAAAAATTTTTTTCAATTTTTTGTTCAATAATGGGTTTGCAATCCACTTTAAAAAGCGAATCTTTCTGTAATTAAAACCAATATTTAAGATCTGTAAAAGCGAGCCTTATTTCAAATTAAATGAGGATTTAGAAAAAATAAAGATAAAATTCAAAAAAGGCAGTGGCGTACTTTTTTATTATAAATAATACAGATGTAACCTCATTTCACGCCACTGGTGTGTCGAAATTAGATGAAAATAATTAAAAAAAAATAGGCCATCATAAAGAAGCTATGTATACAAAATTTCATTCCATTTCCAGTTGTTTCCTAAAGGCCCCCATACACGCTCAGTTTTTTACTCCGGCGGCCTGCGCAGACCTGAGACTGTGCAGGCGGCTGGAGTAAAAAACTGAGCGTATGTGGGGACTAAATCGGGCTGCACAGGCCGCCTGCACAGTCTCAGGCGGCCTGTGCAGGCGAATTGAATCACCCTGTATATGATGGGATATTGTCCTGATACCTCAATGTTCCTATAAAAAAATTCCTACTGACAACCATTTTATAAATAAAATAAATCGATTCATAAAGTTATGACGTTTTCTAGAGATTATTTCTTTCCTTCGATTCCTGTGATTCATTTGGGAAAGAGCGCGTGGGTATACCTTCATATAACACAAAAAAAATAGTACGTTTGAATGAAAATGTATTTGTTTTTCTTCCTGTTCAGAGCCCCGCAAAATGATGAGCTGGCAACATAAAAATTAGTTAGAAAACATTCAATAAGCCATATCTAAATGACTTTGCAGAGCTTCGAATAAACAAAACATTCCATGAAATTCGATTTGTTTTTGCACTGATAAATTAATTACATATAAGTAAAAAAATTATCATTCTGTAACATAAGTAATAGATAAATTTTATGTGTCTGCAAGTGCTTAACATTCTTTGATTAATCACCCTTTTCAATATATTCAAAGGCCCAAAATTCAATTTTACGTTAAAATGATTGATACAGAAAATCTCAAAAAGAGAAAACCTCATAAAGATAATTAGCTGAAAAAATCTTACATAAAAAATTGGTAATAATTTTTATTATTAAATTTTTTAAATAATATCCCCACTTAATCAATTACTCATTACCTACACTACTATTATAGGTAGTTAGTGGGGAGTGCACTTATTTAAACGAATCACAAATAAATATATACATGAAATTATCATTATGGCTCTACGTTTTCCTCGCATCATTGTATTTCCACGCTACATAGATTATACAGAGGACCAAATAAGCGTCAGTGAAGAAAATCAAGAGTAAGTTATATATTAATTAATTATTTAAATACTTAATTTTTGATTATTCAAAAGGGATATAGTTGCTGCAGCGCTTGGAGATAAAATGGTTCAGGACAACAGTCAAGATTATTATGAAAATATCAATGCAATGGAACCAAATGAAAACCTCATGGACGAATTGCCTGGATTTAATATGATGGGCCAAATGGGGCACCCTCCGAATAGGTTCAGCGATTACAATGAATACGCATTGTATATGGAAGAACTGCATTCAACAACACCAGTTCCGCATGCAGATATTGAAGATTCTGATGATTCGAGTGGACAGCCGCCTCGTCGTCCATCTGACACTTGTATTGATATTTTCTTGTGCATTGCGGTATTTGCTCTCATTTGCTTCATGCTAATCGTATTGTTGGGAGTCACTTTTTTCAAAACAAACTAATTTCTGTGAACTGAATAATTATAATATCATCACAAGTTGTTTATTAAATAATGGATAAATAAAATTATCTATTAAAACTAACTAATTTCTTTCATTTCTAATAATCACAATAAAAAATTAAATTTGATTAAAATCTAGAAAATTTGATGAAATAAGTTAAATGGGCACATTTTTATTGACTGCATTTTCGTCATGAATTTGTTCATCTTCGTTATCATCCTCGTCATCGTCTTTATCTTCACTCTTTGTAAAACCCAAATTAGTATTATCATTAATACTAGCTCCATTTTTGGTTAAGTTAACGCATTTTTCATTTGTCACTTCTTTTAAATCTGCCGATTTTTCATCTGGTTTTGGCTTTTCGTCTGCTTCTTTGTGACTACGTGAGTATTTTTTAGTATATAAATGATAAAATGCTAGATAAGCAAAGGCAGTAATTCCAGTAACTGCAGAAAACATTTGAAACGTTCCTCTCATCCCAAAATATTTTATTAAATATCCTCCAACTAAACTTCCAGCACTTTTCCCTAAAAAAAAAAAGATTCATGAACAAAATATCAGTTATGTAGGCAACTTATTTAACAATTAATTAAATACAATACATGTATGATAGTGACTCACCTACGCCATAAAATAATCCGCCAATAATTCCTTGTATCGTTGTGTCGGTTGTAATTGATGATAGTTTGGCTGCATACGTAACAAGCGCAGTGAAACACAATGAATGTGTTAAACATTCCATTGCTTCAAATATTAGCGACAACCATGGATTGTAAATGATTGAATAACCGAATAATCTAACAGCATATGCAAGAAAACCAATAAAAATGACATTCGCATGACCAAAGCGTTTGATAATTGGTCCTGATAGCGCGAGTAATGGTATACCTAATATACCACCAACTGTTATTGTTAATCCCATCAAGGATTTAGTTCCTCCTAAATCTTCTAGCAGCCAAAAAAGAAAACTTTCTATATAACCCCATGCAGAACCTAAAAGTCATTAAATTATTGATTGTTCGATTACATCAATGCAATTAAATTGCCTAATAAAAATGATGCAACAAATAGCGATACCAATTCCAAATTCATAACTGATTTAACATCAGCTACGACACTATTGGCAGGTGTTTTAAATTCTAGATTAATGAAAAGCATCAAAATTGCGCTTGCTACCTTCAAAATGCAATATAAAAAGAAAATTGGCCTAAAATAAACAATTGTTCAATCAATCATATTAAATCCAATAAAATAATTTACTTAAAGTCCGTATAGCCTTTACCATAACTAGCATAATCAATCAATAATCCTGATAATGGAGAGCTGATCATTCCACCTAATGAAGCGTACATCCTTTGTAATCCATAGTCAGCCTTATACTCTCTCAAAATAGCGATAACTGCACCTTCAAACATTGTATAAGCAGTGCCACCAATTATTCCAATAAATACGCGAACCGCCAAATAAGTCCAGAAAGTAAATTGCACATCCAACTCAATCACCTTCTTCGGATTTGAACAGAAATCGGCGCGTTTGCTAGTTGCTATGCAACGCGACGCACAAACACCCAGATCCAAATTCTTATATTGCGTTCCATTATCACGTGACAAATCCACATTCACTGATATGTAATCCTTATTCTGGCCGTAACCTTCCACGCATTTCAAATTATGATTAACATTTGCATTATCTTTCAAGTATCTTGACACAAGAACTAATTTCTTCTCATGCTCATCATCGTGCTTATCAATATGACTTAATCCAACTGAAATATTATTACTTAACTCATCATCTTTGCTATAATTTCTATATTTGCAATGATAATTATTGCCAGGTATATCAAAATTGAATTCATTTTCAACTGTATGATTGTATTGAGCGGAACTTGCCACTTCCAATCCACATTCAAAGTCAAATAAGTCTGGCGTTGGAAAATAATAGGAATGTTCAGATAATTTCCTAATGGCAGTTTTATAGTTTTCATTATTCTTCAATTTTAGATGATGCATTAGTGGTTTCGTTAAATTCTGCATTTTATATGTGTACATATCTTTGCGCAAATATTTAGTGGACACTGTTACATTCTGCTTGATATTGTGCATTTGAATTTGATAGATATTTGAGTCTATTATTGCATTTGAGTCGTCAGCATCGAGAAATGCGTGACAAATAAATCCACAGGATTCAATATGTAAATTCGTTTCAATTAACTCGTTCTTAATATCACATGAATTATCTTCATACAAGGATAATGTTAATGGATTATTTGAAGTACATGACATGTCTAATACTACTTTATCAGGATATGTTATTGTTATCCTTCCAACAGGTACTAAAAGTAATAATAGGGCTGATAGACCACTAAACGCTGAAAACAACGCCAACATTATCTGTAAAAGAAAACAACAATTACATAAAAACACATCCTTTCTCTATAATATTTTTTTTGAAAAGTTTAATTACAGTTTAACTACACATTAGTTTATTTGGCCTTGCTTCTCGACTAGAAAAATAAATCACAACCATTTTATATATGAATTGAATAGAAAATTGTTTCCAACACAATTGAATGACCACTGCTTGCTTTATAGTAAATATTTTATTATTATATAGTTATGTTCATTAATTATAAATAATAATGTTTCTATGTGTGTAGTTATTTTAATGAATATTACTTTTTTTACTAACTATTTATTACTTTGCGGTAATTAAAAATAATATTTATTTTGTTATTGTTATTAGAAAAAATCAAAAAACGTCTATGGAAAAACCATAAAAACAATTAAAACTAAAGCAAAATCTAAATTATGCAAAATAAACATTGTTGCATTTACGTTTTTCATTTTTTCTAATAATTAATTAATAATCAAAAAAACAGATTTAATTGTGAATTCCCTTTCCCCTATCTATTAATAAAACAAATATTTTGAAACAATAAATTTGTAAAATTAGTGGAATTTGTAACCTCTGACATTCGTATGTCTCTGATGCGCAACAAAATTAATTTAATAAAAAAAAGTCATTATATATTTATAATAAATAAATGTTTTACGTATAATTTACGTTAGAATACATAAAATATTATAGTTGTTGCTGTATATGTTACATAACTTATCTCCACTTATCTCCAATAACAAGTCTTGTGGAATGAATGAATAAATATAAATTTAATTAGTCAGCTTTTTATGCATGCAACAACAATGAATGTTTGTTTGAAAGAAAGTTTCCTAAAAGTTGCAAATTCTACGTGATAAAATTGAATAAAAAAAGTAACTGTAAAATCATTCTGTCAATCATGGTGATTCCTATTAATTTGCCGGAACAATTAATACTTGTTTTGCGTAGAACCAATAAACTAATTATAACTACACACAAACAATTATATTGCACGAAATTAAATAATTTACTGTTACCTTAAAATTTCCTATTTTATCCGCCAATAATCCAGCTAGAGGCGGCAATAATATTCCAACAACTGGAGTGACAGCTGACATAATCGCCGTTTCTTCAACATTTATGCCCAATTCTCTCATATGAATTGTCAAATATGGATACAGCACCAATATTGCTATAAAATTAATTATGTAGTTTAAATCATCAACAATACACATTTTTGTTTACTCACTTGACATTTGTACGAAAAATAGAAGCTTAACCGGCAACAACTCCTTTTGTTTAAGATCCTTTATGATGCGATTTGAAAACCTTTTGCAATAATTTTTGCCCATCTTGAATAGGTTCTATGTACTAAAAAACAAAACGAAATGATTAAAATGTCATTAGGAAGTAGCAAATATTTTGTTTGTTATGAAACTTTTGTGAACTGATTCAATCCTTGAATAAATTCAATGCCATTCATCATTCATCAATCCTACTGACAATTATCTTCACAAATAACAAATGTCAGTTTAAAACATACCTATGTATATCGTTAAATACTTTTACAGTTAATTTATGATGTCATTTGCACTTATCTAAATTTACGTAAAATTACTCAGAAAAAAAATATGCAAAATAACAAATTAATAATGAATTGAATTGTAATCAATTGTTGTTGTTGTTTTTGTAAGCAAACGAACAATCTATTGAAAGAAATTCAATAAATGAAATTATAAATCTATTGATTTGCGTAATTTTTTATTATGCAATTTATGATTTCGCACATAATGCATACTGTTCTATGCAAATTATTTTATAATCTATATATGTATTATATACAATATACATACATATGTTGAAATAATTGCTGCTTTCATTAATTCATTTGGTATTGCATTGTTGAAATTTGATTACTAAATTTGTCATTTATCAATCAGAATTGAAGGTTCTTTTTTAAGAAGAATTTGCTAAGAATTGCATTTATTGTGTTGATTAATCGTTTAGAATAATTTTTTACATTAAAATATTTTTGATAACAATTTAAAAAGTTGATTTGTTATTTAAATTGTTGTAAGTCAAGGTTGCAAAGAAGAGGCACAAGCAATAAATTAAAGAAACACGTTTCTATCAAATTTCTATTAAAAGAAAATTATTTAATACTCATAAAAATATATAAATATTTATGTTTTCATAACGCCCCCTGCTTGCCACATTAACGAAACACTATTAAAAATATTTTAAATAAATTTATTGTTATATTGAATAATTTAAAAATTTATTGCTTAAATAAAAAAATTTAATTAATCCATTTAAATGAATTAATTATCTCTTTACGAAAGGAACATACATAATTATTTCAATCCCAGATAAAATTTTCAATATTGAATTTTATAGTCAATATTTAAAAAAAACTGTAAAAGACAGGTTTTTATTAATTACAAATTGAGTAATCTTCAACGGTATTAATAAATTATTCCATTAGAGTTGTCTAAATTAGAAATTTGCATAAAAATCATTTAAAACAATAATAATATTATTGTGCGTGTCATTGCCCATCACATTAGTTATTGAAACAGAATGATTCCAATAACAAACAACAACAAAAAATTGATAAAATATTAAATAGATAATCATTTTCTTATTTATAAAATGTTAATTCCACATAGTAGAAATTCTGATAAGTGAGAGTGTAATAAAATAGTGAAACAATGACCTTCCATTTCTCTAATATAATTATGCTTAAGAGATAGTCATAATTGCATGGTAATAGTTTTTTTTTTTTGATAAAACTTTCTAATTGCATTAATTTATCCTAAAAAAAATGTTTCATTTCTTACTCGATTTGGAGTATTATTAATGAATTTCAGTTCATCTAGAAAAATTCTTCCGTTTATTATTCAATCATGTTTATAATCACTAATGGCACTTTATAAACAATTCTTAAATTTAACGGCACAACAAGTCTACACAATTGAAATGGACTAACAGTAGGTTACCACTAGAAATTATATTTTCATTTATGCCAATAATTCTGGTACGTTTTTAAAAGTGGGGAGCTCACTACATTAACTTTGAGTATATTGTAAGAGTACATATTGAATTATCAACACCAATCAACATGTTGTCTCTGAATTCTCTCTCTACATACTTACAGCAAAACAAGACTATCATCACCTTTCATCAACTTCTTCTTCTTCTTTTTATATATTTGTTCAATATTACATTGTTTGTTTGTTTGATTATCCAAAACTTTTACTTGCATTTATTTAGGGAACTCATAAACTGGTTCTTCCTGCTTACACGATTGAAAGAAAGTATATTATAGTTTAAATTACCAGTACTATATCTATATAAATATATCATTATATTATAATTGAAATGTTTTAAAATGTTAGAAACATATTTCGACATTTTGAATATTTGTGAATATTGTACACTCTGACATCTATTAGGAAATTCACGTAACATTCCCATAACATTATATAGGCAACATTCTATACTTTCTATTTCTCAATTTATAGGTTAGAAATGTTCCATCTAATCATTTAAAGTTTTATAGAAAAATCCAAATTAAAGCATTATGATTTTGAAAAATTTACTTCTAGTAACCAAGGTGAGTTCAAACACATAACAAATATTATTACTCATTGATGCATTCGTAGCAATTTGCGTCAAGAACAACTGTGAGAAACTTTGGATATATTCCCATTGTTGTGGAGCAAACAGGTCGAGGAGAACGTTCCTATGACATATATTCCCGCTTACTGAAAGAACGAATTGTCTGCTTAATGGGCCCTATACACGACAATATCAGTTCAGTGATAATTGCTCAGCTTCTATTCCTTCAATCCGAATCGAGTCACAAACCTATTCACATGTATATCAACAGTCCCGGTGGATCAGTAACATCAGGACTTGCAATTTATGATACGATGCAATACATTCAATCTCCCGTTGCAACTTGGTGCGTTGGTCAAGCTTGCAGCATGGGTTCGCTGTTATTAGCTGCTGGAACACAAGGTATGCGATATTCTCTTCCCCATGCTAGAATAATGGTGCATCAGCCTTCGGGAGGTGCACAGGGACAAGCCACCGACATTCAAATACAAGCTGAGGAAATCTTAAAGCTAAAACATCAAATTAATCTTTTGTACGTGAAGCACACCGGTTTGCTATTGGAGAAAATTGAGGGTAGCATGGAAAGGGATAAGTTTATGAATCCTACGGAAGCATTAGAGTTTGGACTAATAGATAAAGTGCTTACAAGTACACCGAAAAATGTTAAAACCAATGGGGTGTGAGTTTAAGACTTTTCTTTTCATTCACTTGATTATTTAACAGTTCAATATGAAATAAAGAGGTTAGAATGATTACATACTTATCACAAAATCTAATCAAAATCAACATTTTTTTTTTGATAAAATTGAATTTTTATATTTGTTTCAAACCTTTTAGTGCGTTCGCTATGCGCGTGCGCGTGCGCGTTAACGTTGACATGTTGTTTCAACAAATTTTATATTTTATTGCTAGTAAATGAGTGTTAAACAGTTAGTTTGTGCAATTAATCATAAGTAATGTAAGTACTTTATTATTATCTTAAGTATTAGTTGATTAATCATTATTTTTGTAATATAAATGTATATGTATTATTATTTACTCGTATCAGCAACAAACCAACAAATCGGTGTGACCTTTAGTTAGTTTAGATAGGGTTATAAATGTGGTTATAAATGCAAAGAAATAAATTAAGTAAAATAAATATATAAAATTCATATATATTTTAATCTCAGCAAAAATAAGTATAAAAAAATGATAAAATTTATTAGAAATTATAAAAATCTTTTTAAATTTAAGTATTGCTTTTATAAATTCATTAAGATTATAAGATATTTATATTTAAAAAGAAAACATACGATGAAATATGAAGCATTTGTTTAAACATACATCAGTCAGTCATTCAGTCAAGATTATAATATGATATTATTTTAATTGATCGAAAATAATTAAGTGCGATGAAATTGAGCTTAAGACTTATGCTAAGAATAAACTAATAAATATTGCATTACAATTTCGGATGAGTAAAAGTAATTCAATCAATTTCAATACAAAATTTATTAAATATAAAAAAAAACGAATTTTAGAGATACATTTATCGTATAATGACCTAACTTATAATATTGCGAATGCTTATCATAAAACAACTAAATTACTAATAGTTGGCAATAAATGGGCATATGTATAGAGAGCTATTTAGAGAATTCGTCCCACACATTCCGTTATTTATACAACATATAATTGGTCAGAAAGACATATAATTGATCCTGACTGATTATATGATACGAATAAAGCATAAGTCAGGTACTTTTTCTCAATTTCATGCGGATGCGAGGGGTGGGTGTTTGTATATGGCATGACACACTATGATAAAACAATTAACCTATGTACATTATTATAGAAAATAATTATACCACATGAATCCGACCATCACTGTCAGAGATCATTAACATGACACACTAATACATTGAATGCTAGTTGATCACAAAATATTTTTCAAATAACACAGTGATCGTATATATAAAAAAAATAATATAAAAAACAATTACTAACAATAATTTATGATGGAAATTAATGATGATTTAATACTATAGATGCTATAAACAATAATAATATAATAATAATAATAATAAAAATTTTAAACATTTTGTTCTTCTTAAAACTTAGAATGATAATTAAAAAACAATCACAACAAGGGAAAGAGTACGGGTCAGAGTTCAATAAAGGTGATATCATAAAGATCTTCATTCACCACCTTTAACTCTAGCAGGAACAAATCCTCGTTGCAGTAATACGCCAACATGTCGTCATCAATCTTGGCTGTGATGCTGCAAGAAAATAATTTATTTTATTTGAATTATTATTTTTATTTTATTGATTGAATAATTAGTAATGCGAATGCGTTTGCTAGTAGAGCAATTAGTTTGCCAACCCAGCTACCTTTATCATCATCTCATCATTATCATCACTCTACTAATTCAGCTCTAACTTACCCTTTTTTGTTTTTGCGATACAAGTTATTTATGCTCGAAGCAGAAATTTTGTACTTATTCTCAATCTGCAAAATAAGGAAAACAGAATTAAATTTCTTAGAGAGAAAAATAATGCATTTCTGTCTTTCTTCATTTTAGCATAGATTTAGAAGAAGTACTGAGCTTTATTAATTAATAATACAGTAGGGTATTACACAGAAATTTTGTTATTTATTTATTTATTTATTTATATGACATGCCAGTTTAGTCACAGTATAGAAAGTAGCAGTTGTTTCATTCTCTCTATTATATACTTTGTATATAATGTATATTCTATACCTACATTACATCTTCATTTCTTTCTATGCTATTTGATAATTGATTACAAATCAGATCATACAGAAAATGCATCATCATATTCATTCACTTATATATTATTTATTATTTATTATTCATTCATCCAAATTATTTGCCAAATGAAACTACTGCTTCTTCTCTATACTGTGGTTTAGTGGTGTTATTTAATTGGCATTTTGAATAATGAAATGTGTAAAGCCCAGTACGTCCAGGTCCATGCATACGTTAAGCATAAAGCAAGCCAACCAATTATCGTTGATTAGGTATTTTTATGTAGATATATGTATAGTGAAAATGTTTACTTACCGCATTCAATAGTCCAGTTGTTGTTGGTGGCACGACATGTAATGGCGTATAAACATCTTCCGATTCTTGTCGCACATACAACATAACACGTTCATTGAGTGGTGGAGCTGTAGTTGTACCCAAACCACCATTATTACCATTATTACCAGCTGCTAACAGTTTGGCACGTTTCAATGGTGGTGAGAAGACAGTTCCATCGGTTGTCATACTATTATCTAAGATTGAGTCCTTTTTGTCCGCATCCGGTGGGAAATGATTGTGGAATTTGAGTGTAGGTGTAGTTGGTGGTTTCGATGCAGTATGAAGTAGAAATGGTGATGCTGATTTGACATGTTCATTTCCATGCACCGTGGCATTTAATGAGCCATCATTTTCATGCCCATAAAATCCCTGTAGCTCCATTGAGGCGAGCTGTAAACAATTAACGATTAATTCTTCATTCATTCATTCATTCATTTATTCGTTCATTTATTCGTTCATTCGTTCATCCTTCATTCATCATTCATTCATTTACCTTGTCAATATCTTCTGCTGGCGAAAATAACACAGGAGGTTTATTTAGGTCACTCATCGAATAGAATTCAGATCTTTCGCACATTGGATGATAAAGTTCATCCAATTTTTTACGTCCTGTTGCGGTCATTTTTCTCTTCGCAGCTCTTCTCTCCTCATCTCTTGTCTTACGTTCAGCTCCCTTATCACAAAATACTTTTATTTGGCAGTATCCTCGATGTGCAATATTTGCATCTCTGGGATCCTCATACGTATCAATTTGTAGATGTAAAGGTAAACCTTTAACTCCTTTTTGGCTACTGAAGTCAGTACTTAGGCATTGAACAGCTATATTAATCTAATACACAAATTCATTCAATTAATTTCACAAATATCATTTAAATTATTAAAAATTACCTTAGCAGCACTTTCTAAAGGATTCCAATATACAGCAATAGCATTATGAGCAACTTCTTCTATGCAACCAACTAATCCAATACTGTTTTTCGTATCTATTAGTAGAAGAAATAGAAAAAAGAATGAAATAATGAATATTTACATTAATTACAACTTTAATATATTAATATTGATATATAAGTAAAAATAAACTTACCAACCAATTTATGAAAATGCTGCGTGCAACATTTAAATAAATAATTTATGAACAATAATTATACTACATGTAGAAACATATAAATTCACAAGAAAAATGAATAAAATCTGTTTATAATGAATGGTACACACCTGCATCCAAAATTCTCTGCTTGACTGAATGTTGTCGCCCATGCCAAAATTGCCAAGCTTTAATCTCATCCTCAGGGCTCTTCTCCTCTCTGAACATTAGCATAACAATACTCTGCAAGAAAAAAATATAATTTGTTTATGAAAAAGTTATTTTTATCACCTAGAAAAGTAGGTAGAGTTAATCAAATTTAATTAAAAGTAAAAAAATAAATGTTATGACACTTATATATGCATATGCAGTACCAAAAATGGTTCAATTTCATCATTCAAGGTTCTAGCAATTAAATTTGCAGCATTTAAAAAAATTATAACATGTGCGTAGGCTGTCATTAAAGGTATTTATTTACATTAAATAATTATTAAATAAAATTATTCATTTTATTATAAATTACAACATCTGAACGAAACTCGACAAACTAAATCCTAATTGAAATAATAATTTTGCGGTGGAAAAATTTAATTAATTAAATAAATAATTGATTCGATTGGCAGTAGACGTGATAAGCCAGAAAAACTAGATCTGTTTATACGCGCGCGCTTTTTTTAGTCTATTTGGAATACAGAAGCAAAGTCAATGGTCACTAGTTCTGCAGCTGCATTTATCATACGCGCGTAACTCTTGACAAATCAAGTTACTGCAGATACTATTCTCATTAAACAGCGATCCCTTAAATTACCTTTAATTATACCAATTAATTCAAAGTCAAACAAATATCTGTTAATTAAAAGTAATGATCGTTCTTTTTTTTCCATATACATATATTTTTTTATTAAAGCTATATATGATTTTTTTAAATTATTATCTGATAATTCAAAAACAGAAGAAGAAAAAAGAATAAATGTTGTCCTACCTTGACAGTTTGGGATTTAAGTTGTTTGTCAGGATCTTGAATATATTCCAATGTTATTCCATAAAATTGTCCTTTGTTGATGTAAGTGATTCGGTCGTCTTCGCGTCGCTGTGATGTTGATATTGGTGTTTCTAGATGATATTTGAAACCCACAGGAGAGAATCTAAATTTTTGCATAAAAGCAAAGTGGCAAATAAGTTTTTGTTCTGAATTGAAATGTGAATTGAAAACACTTACATTTTTGGAATTTGTATTTTATCGGCATCATTTTGTCGTCCGAAGTCATGCCATGGTCTACTTCTTGTGCTTGGTTGCGATCCTGGTGATTGAGAAGAATTGCTACGTTGACTCAATGATAATGGGTCTAATAATCCTGAGTTACTTTGACATAATTCCGTATAGTCAAATGACTGCAATGTAAAATATGTAATAATGTTAGGAGGTGGTTATTGTTGTTATTGTTGTTGAATTGTTGTTGTTGTTTGAAATGTTGTTGAATTGTTGATTGATTGTGTGAATGGATAACTCACCTGTTGCATGGTATTTTGATCGCGTGGTGTAATAGCATCAGCACCAATCCCACTATCGGGACTTGGTAAATCAACTGTGAGGCCGGCAGCCGTGGCGGCAGCAATCACCCCCTTTCCATGGTACGTGCTAGATTGACGTACATATCGTTCAACAAAACTGGCGGTTGTACCGCCGCCACCCGAAGCTGCCTCATCGCCATAAGGCAATTGACTTTGGCGTAATTGGGTGGAATAAACTGGTTCAGGGGTGCCAGCTCCGGAGGCCACGGTGGTGAAGTACTCACGATAATATGGTTCAGCTGTAGAAAATGGTGTTGTACTAGCAGATCTTTGAACATTTGTTGTATATGCACCTGATCCTACGATTCCGCTTTGAGTATATTGAGTGACATGGTCGGTGGTGTATGGAATTGGTGAAGGTGTTCCACTGCCACTGTGAGCATTACTCATCGATGCGAAAATTTGCGCACTATACATTGCTGGTTTGATGCCATCCGTAGATATAAATTCGATGGGACCGGCGTTCGATCCGTCCGCTAATAAACTGCTATGTGTTGATGTTGGTGTTCCGTTTATGGACCTAGAACCGTGTTGTGGGGAATTTAAGCCACGATGATTTTCATCCTTGATTGAATTCACATCAACCACCAGGTCTCCGGGCTGGCTACCACCAGAAGACACTAGCACGACCTATAACCACAAACACCATAAAATTCCACACGATACAGAATAATACTAGAATGGCTTAATTTCTAATAAATATCATTCTACTTATTCGTTTAATTTCATTCGCACTTTTGATGATGGAAATGTGATTGAAAAGAAAAAGAAAAAGAGACAGAGAGAGAGAGAGAGAGAGAGAGAGA
>JAODFZ020038478.1:0-19166 GCA_027574845.2 Deinopsis erosa
AGTTATTGTACTTTTCCTACACCGATTTAGGCATAAAAAGATAAAGGGGCGCTTCTTCCTCACTAATTAATTACGAGACTTTTGACAGGATAATTATTTTATTGCTACCTTACTCTGTTTTATTCATTTTTTACTTACAAATAATAATAATAATGATAAAATTAGCTTGTAAAAAAAATATAAATGGAATGAAGGAAGATGAAACAATAAGCTATACACTAATTTATATAAAAAAAAAGAAAAACAAGAGAAGAGAAAGAATCGTTGTTTTCTTGCTTACTAAAGATTTGTTGCTTGAATTAGGTAGTCCACAGAGTTTTATTTTACAAGTTTATCTCAAGTGTCATTATACAAGTAATTTCTTTATTTTACGTTCTTAAAAAGAACGAGATAAAAAAAGATGGAAGGAGGCAAAGAAAATGATAACATGTAGCATTTTTTAATTTCTTACTTTTATAGTCTTCTTTTCCATGTATTATAATGTTCAATAACATTACGTTCTGCAATTTTCGCGCATTAAGCTTATTTTTCACATTTAATAGCCGTGGTATTACACCACAATAAAGCTAAACAGATATCCAATCTCCTTAATACAACACTGCTTATTAATTTTCTTATTATTTTCATTCTCTTTTACGTTTTACAAAAATACGTTGTACTTTTTAAGGTTTAAATAGAGAAAAATATATGATTTCAGACACAACTATACATAAATACATTTACTGACGTTCATTAGTGTAAAAAAGAAACTAGAAAACATTGTTCTTTTTATTATGTGCATGCTTGTGTATTTATCCTGTGTAGTGATGCATTTTTAATAGTTTGTTGTTTCAAATTACGTCTGAATGGTTAAATTAATTTAAAACTATTATACGCAAACACTTGGGTGAAAATTTGTAGGTAACACAAATACAGTTCTAACAAATTTATAAAAATCTCGGTACTCACTTTTAATATTTTTGTACTAACAAGTTTTAACCTTTATAAAACTACAAAGAAATAGACAAAGATTGTTTAATTGTAATTATAGCTCTAATGTATTCTCTTTAATAGGTTATTATACATTTATTAAGTAATTAATAATTTTATTCGTAATTTACATCTTAATAATTAAAACTAAATAATTAATACTTCAGGTTAACTAAATTATTTATTAGTTATTTTATTCTAGAATAAATTAATTAATTTGGAATCGAAGACTATTATAATTTGCCTTCTTTTCAGATTAAAATTAATAATTTATAAAGAAAGATAAATAATTATAAGTAATTTTCAGTAAAGTAAATTTTTGAGATTTTTGTTTGCTTCATGAATAGACTTTTAGAGTTTGAAACAAATATTAATGCTTTTAAAATAAAGTGAATAAAATAGATGGTTGTGGGCGAAAAATGTGTAGTGGATAGTGTAAAAATAGATTCGTTGGTCATTTATCAGACGATACCTTTGTAAGAAGAGAAAACATCACGATTCCGCTAGCATTCTCCTGAAAGTTTAAGTTTTCCTCTCCTTATGGAATAACCTTTATTAGTAACTTTAATTAAAGTGAACTGTTTAGATTTATATGTTAATAATTCATAAAGTTAGGAAAGAAATTTTATAAATTAATAAAATATGTTGTAACATAAAATTGTTATAACGATGTACAAATTTATTATAATTTTAAGAGGAATGCAAAAAATGATTGTAAATGATTTTTCATCAGTACTTTCATTTGCATATAAATTATTAATTTTATTAACAAATTCAAGTATTTATTAAAAGTTAAAATTTGAAATTCAAATTTATTCATTTTCACATTTGATCATAATGCATTTATTTTTGAAAATTGTATACCTAAACTTATAGGTTTTTGACTAAAAAAAAAGTTAAAAATGTACGCATTTTTAAATTAATGTTTATAACATAATTAAGTGATTTAAATGTGAATGAAAATTTATATATTCTAATGTTACTTCAACTAAATTTGCATAAATTATCCATAAAAATGGAACAACACTAAAAAATGAAAAGAAGAAAACAACTAATACGTTTAATAGTCTCATGGAGAGTTGTATACTTTAATCTCAAAAGAAATGAAATTGAAGGAAAAAGTTTTTCATATCATTTAAGTACGTGAGTAAGAGTGGTTTGTTTTTCAGCATAATAATTTAATGATGCACTTAATGCACATTTCCTTAGTTTAGTAAACATTTAAGGATCACGAAAACAAATCTGATAGTTATGCACGTAACGTATAAGCGAATTACCTAACGATTGCTAATAATATAAGAGTGCCTAAGGTGTACTACTAATACTTATGTAATAAAGTCGTATAAAGTTTCAAAACATTCAGAAAATGACTATTATTAGTTTACATCTAATGGAAAATTAAAAGATACATTTTAGCTGTAATTTAATCGATGAGTATACCATTAGTGGTTGTTCATAAAATAAACAAAACTATACACATAAGTAAATAAAACAAAGAGATTATTTATCAAATATAATATAACTAATCATGTAAAGTGTCTAACGAACGTAATTGTTCTTTTACAATTTAACAATACATAAATTAGGTGTAAAACTGTTAATTGTTGAATTTCTAATAGTTGGAAAGGTGGAATTATAAATAGAAGAACTATTTATGGAAAATTATATGCAATAAAAATAATTGATAAATGTATGGTTGGTACACGATAACAAGTGAATATACATATAAACGAATAATAGTTATAGTTAATAGTGGTAATGATTTAGGGTTGGGTTTTGCAAACTAATGCTTCTACTATTTGAAATGTAAGGTGAACCCGTTCGTTAAAGCCATTACCTGGTCAATTACATTGAATCGAATCGCGGTTTTGGAACTCGGGTTATAATTGAAATCTGTGGGATGGCTGAAATTCCCTTAAATCTAGTAATTGTCAGCTTTTGTCCCAGAATGTGCGAACTGATAATGCTTTCTCCATTGTCAATGTTTCCCTTTGCCTTTACTAAGTTCATTTCGATAAACTTTCATGCATTTTAAAACGGTTGACTCTCCTAACTTTTCAATCTTATATCGTAAAATAACACCATTTCTTCTATACATCGAAATTTAAAATAGCTTCAAATCAAACTGTATTAACACAATAAAATTCTAGACTTTTCATTATAATAAAGGTCATTTTATACAGCATAAAAAAATCCAATTTAACTCTCTAATTTATAATTTGGAAAGTTTCTAGATAAATAGATAAAATGAAATCCGTATAGTTATAGGTTAATAAGTTTTACGGATGTTGAGATGTTGATCCATAGAAGGGTACCAGTGTATGAGCAAGAAGCAATATTTCATATGAGATAAAAGCATAATAAAGTTTGGGTCTCAACACTTTTAATATATGTAGAGTCACGAGTAGAAAGACCTCTGGTAAAAACCTATTCGAGTTATAGTTGTCAGCAAAGATTCATTGCGGTCAATGTGGATCCTGACAATTGACTAAAATGCTATCAATCCATCGCAACTCGGAAATTTTCACTCAGACACCAATAAAATTCAAATCATTCCTTTCTTTAGATTGATAAATAGTAAAATATGCGTTGCAGTAACACACCCTGTATTTGAAAATGTAGTTATTTTTTTCTGAAACTTTTCTTATGACTTTCTCAGTCGATAGTAGTAATAAAAACTTGTGCATAAGTCAAAGATGTGATGATGTTGAAAAGTGATTGTTATCTATGTAGCAATAAATTTGAAAAAATTTCCAATGTTAGAAAAGTGCAATTTTGGTAATATCAAGCTGCTGGGATTTCTCTAATGTAATAATGCTTTAATCTGTGCCCGCCCTAGATATCCGACAGCTTGTATGCCAATGACCGTGAGCTGTCTGAACGAACCAGACGCATCATCAATCATCTTCCAACAACCTTCACATTATATTTTTACACATTTTTTTCTAAACTATAAATTCCGAAAATATCAGGTGTTTTTATACTATTCTTTCATATTATAATTAATAATTATATAGATAGAATAATATTAAACGACATTTTTTATTAGAAATTTTAACATTAAATAAAATCATAATAAATATTATGCAGTTGTAAAAGAATTTAATAAAACGGGTACGCTTTTTCAACTTTTAACTTAAATAAAAGTACATACTCAAATCAACACAAAAGGAAAGTTGTAATTTAATTATTTATAAAATCAACAGTTCATGAGTTCTTTCAACCTTTACAAATATACCCACCGATCCGATCCCTTCTCAATCTCCACTCAACCTACCTAAATGAATACCAAACGATATCCAACCACCCACTCACCCACTCACCCACTCACCCAACGGCCACCACCTATAAAAGTTGGCAATAAGCGCTAATGCTTATATTCTGGATTAATTGTTATTGAATAATGATTTGTATGTTGTTTCTATTGTAAAGGATGCATAAATTTTCGAGCTAAACGAAACCCAGATTTTGTGATAGGCCACACAATTTAGTGCGCAACGACAACAGCAACAACAACAACAACACCAACAAAATCTATCCATAAGATGATGCTCAAACACCTGAAGGGAGAATTTAACCATATCCACCCTCCATCATCCTGATTATCATTGAAAATTCAATTATCTAAAGCAGCAGAGGGCTTGTTTACTTTGTATCTTTTCGAGGTAACATATATTAGCATGATATTACAACGCGTTTTAAAATAAATTATTCGAACGGCTTTTGTTTGATTTAACAGAACGTTTAAGATTTTGTGGCGTTTAGTACGGGTGAGAAGTGAGAAGCTTAATGAAAGCTCTCTAGTCCTTGAAGAAGAAATACGGCCGCAATCAAGTGGACGTTTAATGCGTCCAGGAATTGCTAGGACATGGCTGTTTCAATTCCTTTCCGGTCGGCCAATCAGTACCGAATCTAACCATCGAACGTCTCGACAACTACCCGAACACAGTTAACTACTATTGCTTATTTTATATATGTTCCTCCTTTCATTTTTCTTTATTTTTACCTTTCAACTATATTTTTATAATATCCGGTCTCGATCTATAGATACAATATAAACAGACTCCCGCTGTGTGTCTGCGTTTCTAAACAAACAATGAAATAAAATTGTATTAAGAATACAACAATTAATAGATGATATTATTAGTTAATATATATATATTAAAATATTGAGACAGTTTCTTTTGAATCGATGAATGCATTCATACATTAACTGATTTCATAATCATTTTTCCGCTCTATCAATATTTAATGAAAAACGAGCGCGAACGTTGATATAAAGTTAGCACACAGTTTGAAAGCTTTGCTTCGAAAAGAAATATAAATATAAAATGAGAAAATAGAAGAGGAGTCATTAATTTGTTTATTTTGTATGTGATTGGATAGGATAACGTGGTACTTGAGTCGGAGCAGGATAGAAAACCCTTGTGGTTTCGAGATGAACTTTGACCCTCAAGCCATACATTATTATTCGCTGCAGCAAACCCAATGCTCGAATGCTGCAAACTTTTTTAACTACCAGAATTCATTAAGAATTTCTCTGTTGATAAAAGTAAGATGTTTCTACGTTTCATTTCACTTGAGGTATCCACACCACGTCCATACTAAACAATCTTCCTTTACGTGCATCAAAAACTTAATACAAAACAGTTCAATGAAATCCAACACCAAATATTATCCTCTCGTTATGGTTTAGATAAAAATTTCCTCTGACAGTATAACTGTTTGTTGCTCTATATTATCGAATTGAACCGTATCAACCCGTTCACTCATTCATTGATTCATTCATTCATTCATTCATTGATTCATTTATATGTGCACCAATATAAGTGGAAACATCTATTTTGATAAGTTTTATTGAAGCGAATGTTTAGGTTAGAGATGGTTGTTAGTTATTCCGTGAATAAACGTCGATAATTTCTCTCCCTAATCACGAAACAGGTAGTCTAATAAAGTCTTTGATCTTCGGAAACGCTTCCTTGTAGAGCAGATGATCCGAACTGGATTTCACGCCGTTATGACCCGTACTAGTACGACGGTGGTGGCGCCGGAGGTGGCGGAGATGCCTTGTCAATAAAGGATGAGGTCACGCAGATTATAATCCGGCTCCTTCGGTTTTCGCTTTCGTATTGGATTTACACCGGCACACTAACTTCGCATCCTATTCAATGAATCATTTCCCTGAAGACTATACCTTTGTGATGTTATCGATGATCTTATCCTATGCGATACGATATGCGAACGATGTTTCCCTCCTCCACACTATTTCTAACAGCATATATTTATTTCTTTGATTGTCAAACGAATTATTTGACGCTCGTATAACTTTCGCATAAATTCAATGTGAATAAATAATAGATATATTCTACATACATAGATAGATTCAATGTGAATTGACAAATAGCTAAAACGTCTGTCAATTTATTTACATATACAAACGTATTGTTTTCCTATACTATACTATACCATATACTATACTCACACTTTACTCACCCTGTATATAGAACCAGTTTGTTAAGTGCTAAGCTTTATGCTAAAGCCACTTCAGTGACCAACGCGACTAATCTTGTACGTGCTATGCATATGGAAATAACATTCAGTTCTGCTCTCCTTCTATGCTAATGCTAATATAAATTTAACAACATGAAATGCATTCTATTCTCCATTTCTATGCATATATTATTTAATTATAGATTATTTCTATATAGATCTGATTAGGTTTTTCTCTTCTACTGCCAATGTAATAATAGAAAACGAAATGAAACTAATTTAAATGTGATTGCGTTACTTTTGAATTTATTATCAGAGTTGTAAAAGACAATAAAGAGAAAAGCGCCATATTTTTATTGCAGTACAAGAGAATCTAAGAAATTACAATATTTACTGCTTGTATAGAGTAGAGTAGCTGCTACAGGAGGCAAAAAAGGAGGATATTTGTTACGCGTTTCTACGTTCACTTCTCTTGTTAGAAATAAAGATAATAATAATGCAAATTTAAATCTGAGATATTGTACTTGTAACAAAGTTGTAAATACAGTAAATAAACAAGCAAATATATATTATAATAGAAAAGTGTTTTCTGGTTGTATGTTTTAGTTCCACCGAACATCGACGACTCGTTGAGTAGTAGTGATGTTATTGTCCGAGAAGGCGCCAACGAGACGCTGACCTGTCGAGCTACGGGATCCCCTCAGCCCAGTGTAAAGTGGAAAAGAGACGATAACTCCAAGATCACCATAAACAAGACACTTACTGGTTGGTGAATGCTTTTATAAAACTTTTTACTTACCGCAATCACAATATATTGCCATTTCGTAACAAACTGATTCCTTCTTTTTGTTTTTGTGACACAGCAGGTTCTAACTCCTACTTCCTAACGCTATTTTTATCTGTTTGTAATAAATTGCACCTACTTTTTCCACATCTTCAAATTAAAATTTATATCTCTCACTCACTCACTCATTCAGTCACTTCCTACTTCAAGAACGCATAATTATGTTATTTATAATGAAGTTCAAAAGAAAACCTAAATAGTCATATATGCAGTTAGTAACCACCACCAACACTTTCTTTAGAATTTTAGTTCTGAAGTACTAAATTTATAAAAAGTATGTAAGTCAAGCTCACAAGAAACCTTTCAAGAGAATTATCATTTTTCCAGATTTTTAAAGGTTCTTTCTTCTGGATTCTTCTCTAGGTTTTAGTATTTCTAATTTACTAATTTACTAATTTAATTCTTTGATTATGGCAAATATTGTTTGTTATAGCAAGGAAGGTAAACTTTCAGAATTAAAAATTAATTTGCATTTAATTTAAGCAATTAAATAAAACATAAAGATTAAGTGTTTAAGATTAAGTTTTGAAAACTTTTTTTAAACATTTCATAAATACAAATAGAAATGTAATGAGCAATTTTGTATGAAGTCAACATTTTTTATATATTTACCTATCATATTATAACGACAAATTAAATCTTGCTTCTAAATTTATTCACCATCACGTCAACTGTTACTAATAGGAAATTTCTATTTACACTTTTCAGTAACAGAATGGGAAGGCGATACGTTAGAGCTTATTAAAATTTCCCGTCTCGATATGGGAGCTTATCTATGCATTGCAAGTAATGGAGTGCCCCCAACAGTCAGCAAAAGGATAAAAGTCAGCGTTGACTGTAAGTATTACACATTTAAAAAGCCTTAAAGTGGTCTTTCAAAAAACTTTTTAATCATTACTTTAAGTATATGAATATTACTAAAAAAAAGGCAGACAAAAAGATAGTGACAGACAGACGTACATTCAACGGCGAAATATGCTAGAGAAAAAATGCGAGGGGAATGTAATACGATACGCAGTGCATTTTGATGGAGATTAAGCGATGTCAATGTTTAATAGCAATAGGAAACTGTAACCAGAGGTATCGCTTATTCATCATATGATTAATTGATCAGATATTACAGTAAAGTTGCTTTGTTTTAAATTATATTAGGACTATAAACCGATGTTTAATTAATAAATTCCTATTGACATAGCATATATAAAAGAGTTTCGGTTATACATTGAATAAAATTAAAAAAAAAAAATTTTTAACTTATTAATTTTTATTAAAAAACTTATTTAGTTGAATTATTTGTTTTAAATTTAGTCCCAAGGTGCACTGATTAAGCGACTGTATTTGATTATGTTTAAATAAAAGTTTGCATATGGTCATATAATTACGTGATATTAATATGCATTGTAATTGTGTTAGTTGATTAATGTTGAAATGCTACTCATATAATAGCAGCAGGATCGAGCGATATAATGTACGGTAAACGCGTATGGTGTGTATGTTGTGTGTTGTTGTTCTGAACAGTATTGAAGCTGTAGATAGAGTAGCTTTCTGTCACTATTTTGTATCAGATGAATTTAACAATAATATCTGTTTACACAGTTAAATTATTGCCTTGTTGCATATGAAATGTTGTTTCATTTACCGAATTGATTGGACGCACTCATTTCACGATGAATTCATGTTTTATTCATTCATAATGAATGTTACATTGACGATTGCGTGCTAAATAGGTGTATTGTGCTAGTAAAATATTTCTTGCACACGGTAAAGTTAAGAATGATGAGTGGCATCTATCTTGTCAGCGTTCTAAGGATAGGAAGTGTTGGAAAGATACGGGAAAGTTGGATGGAGGAGTGAAAAAGTCACCTAACTTGATTCCAAATTCTAGAAGGAGAAGCCGGTTTTTCTTGTCGCTGGTATAAATGTTACATAGACCTGATCTCCTGCTGTTTAGATTTATTTCAAAAACAAAAGGAATAAGCTCATGACAAATAGACCTCAAACGCTTTTTGTAACACCACATATGCAGCGAGTTTTTGATTTATAACGCTTCAATATACATACATTAGTCAAATTACTTTACCAGATTCGACAATTTTTTTCAATGTTTTTAATCGAAATTTACGTAACAAACTAGGAATTCCAATAAATATGTTGATTGAAATCACTAACTTTTATTTAGCTAGATTCATTTGTCAAAAAATATATACCTAAAAGTTTAAAATTGTTTTTATCTAAAGAAACATATTTGCTAGTTATTAACTAAAACGATTATTGAAATTTACATAAATTTTGATTAAATAAGTTTCGTAAAATTTTAGAAGTAAGATAATCAAATTAAAGTCTTTTAGATAAAAGGGTTGAAGAACAAAACAGAGGCAAGTTCGCGTGAGTATAGCGCAGCATGCACGAGGAAAAGTTGAAACTCACACTCACACAGTTCCAGAATCAAAATCGTAATCGCAATCGCTATCGGACAAAGAGAATAGCAAGATTTCAGAAAGTGAACATCTTTATTTTAAATTGAAAAAGCGCATTGATTATATAAAGAGATAGTTCTGCGATAGAGGCGGAGAAAACGTTTTCAAGATGTTACTGCTATACTTTAGGCTTAACGATAATTGTATTGCATACTGATACTGATTTTAATTAATATTCAACGTTGTCAGCCTCTTAGTCTCATAATCATTTAACTCTAACGTAAAGTCCTTCGTTTTAATATAGATTAAAAAGGTTTGCGACCCTCCCGCAAGGAAAATATGTATCTCCTTCGCATACATACGATATAAGATACAAAATATGGGTGCAAAGGTTATAGTTAGTCGGGTAGTTTCTTAGAATATCACAAATTTTATGTTTACTATAAGGACTATAAGGACTAATTAAAAATTTAATATTTTATGCTTAGTGGTCTATAAACTATAAAATATATTAAATGTAAGAGTGAAAACATCTTCTTAGTCGTAAACAGGATGTGAGATACAAAAATAGAGTAGAGAAAAAGGAGGAAAAAAGGAAAGTATTTAGAAAAGCAATTGTTAGAAGTGCGGCAGTGAGCGTGAAGCCGCGGAAATGTAATGCATTTAAAGAGGTTAAAAAGGGTAAATGAGTGTAAGGGAGATACTTTCGTTTAAGATGTGTAAATAGAGTAAAATAATGAAAGAAACTACTTTACATACCAATTGCATTTGATTAATCAATAATTATGTAAATTGCAGTTCCACCTATGTTATGGATACCTCATCAATTAGTCGGTGCTCCTCTCGCCTATTCAGTGACATTGGAATGTTTCACAGAAGCACATCCAAACTCATTAAATTACTGGACACGTGAAGACGGTCAAATGATACATAATTCAGCAAAATATCAGACAGAATATGTCGTTGGCGTCCCGTCATACAAGACGCATATGAAACTGACCATCGCCAACATTCAACAAAGTGATTATGGAACATACAAATGCGTCGCCAAGAATCCTCGAGGAGAAACGGATGGTGTTATTCGATTGTACAGTGAGTAGAACCAAAAGTACCCCCACAGTATCCCGTATTCATCATCGTTCCCCAACCACCACCACCACCAATCCCCATCCTTTCGATTTCTCCGGCCAGATAATAACAGACGGCGCTGCTCGACTTCCGCGCGCGGTAATTAAACTACGTAAAGTAATTAAGATTAGACATTGCAGTCGGTATCAGTAACATCTTAATATTTGACTCTGAATGAAATAAATTATTAGTGCGGTGGTAAGCAAGCCGTTTAGATGTCATAAATTACCCGGTTATAGAGCAATTTGCCATAAAAGTGGAATCGCCGGACGGCCGCGTGTCATATATCTGGAAACCGTTAGAAAGTACTTCGCAAAGAAACTTGTGTACAACAATAACGGCGACAGATGCGCGCTCGTATTTCATCTCTTATGAATGTTTGTCTTTCTCGGGTCGGGTTCTCTCAGTTTTCAACTTATATCTATATACTATTACAATTACTAAGAAGCTTGCATGAAAATATCAATAAATTGATTGAATACGAATCATAACAAGCAAACAGTTGCAATAAATATTTATCTAAGGAATATACAAAGTGATTATTTATTATAAAACATTATTTACTACCTACCTACATTATTTAAATATTAGTAGTAGTATTTTATTTCAAAAATAAATATATATTATAATTAATTATTTCGCGTGTTTCTTCTAAAATTTAATAAACATATATTTATTTGGAATATTAGTTTTGATTTAATAGTCACACTGTATATTTCATTTATGAATCATTTTTTGAGTCAGCTACAAGTGTGAGGAATCCTTACGCTTTTCGTCTTAACTAAATAGACAGCTGTTCGATTAGTTAAATGGAACGAAAATGTAACATTGTAAATAAAACAAAGCAAAGCACTTTTCACAATCATATAAGCACGATGGCATGGCATATAAGAACAATAAGAAAATAACCGCTTCGTATACAACCTAAGCAGTGATGTTTTCCTGGGGGTTCGCGCGAACCCCTTATTAATAAAAAAAATACTTTCGTTTTTTATGATTATCGGTGATTTTCGTCGACTCTTTCGATTTTTAACTTTTTTTTTCAAATATCTTTCATATTTTGTAATTTATTCGCCATAATTTTCTATGTCGATAAAAACGATCTCTATGAAGATGGCGGCATCATGTTGACATTTGCACATTTTTCGCCTAACCTCCAATATTAATATTATTTTAAAAAATTTAGAAAATAATTACTGCGAATGAGAACCTCTTGGTAAAATTTTGGGAAAGCATCACTGAACCTAAGTAATAATTTCTCTTCATATTAGAGTATTAAATTGGGTGAATTGCATGAAATCTTCAACGCATGTTTTGCCATTTTGTACAAATTATAATAAATAAATATGTAGATGAAAGGTAAGTAAAAAAATAATTATCCTTCATCCATAAAATTCATATAAATTGTGGAAAATATCAAAGTTAAACTTATTTACAATAATTAGAATATATTATTAAAATTAAAAAAAAAAGTATAAGTTTACGCGGTGTTTAAAAGCGTAATCATTGTTTTAAATAAAATTATAATAGCCTATGTCCTATTCTATTCAAGAAAAGCCTGAAAATCATTTTTATATTTATTTGGCTTAGTCGGTGAGAGCCTGAGTTGAATTCCAATCATACATACAGTTTCTAAGTTTTTTTATGCAATTTGTAATAACTAAATCTCGCGTTTAATAAAACTTTTGTTTTAATTATTATATTATTGGTATAATTGCAAATATTTGTTTAAATTAAATATTCAATTTCAATCAATGTTATCTAATTTTTTTATAACTCAATAAAAATAATTATATTTTAATAAATTTATACATGAAAGCTAAAAATTAGTAAAATATGTATGAATGTATGTATATAATTTGATAAATGATAAATAAAATAAATTGCAATTAAACTAATTATAAATAAAAATTATATTATTTGAATAATATAATACATATAATATTGTAATTTAAGTAAATTAGAGTTAATATTTTTAAGATTGATCCTGCATATAGAATTGAATTAAATATTTATAAATGTAGATGATAATTTCTAATTCATAACAGTGAATAATTTTGACTTTGATATAATTAACACTTGATTAGCACATATACATATATACATAGATCATGTCAATTAAAGTCAACAATCAAACAATCCACTCTTTCATAGCCAGTTCTGCAGGTTGTCTGCTGCTGCTTGGTACCCTGTCATCTTCACCCTGAATACACCCCAGTAATCGTCCCATCTCCCTCTACGTTTCCCAGAGGTCCCTTTTCATCTCATAACGTGACAAGATTCACAAAGTAACACCGTGCTCAACACGTGTCGTTACTATAGCAACAGCTTGGCCCAACGTCCTACTACTTGCTGACTCCTCTCGCTCGTACCAGAGATCATTCTAAAATAATCCTACAAATGTGCGTTTTCACTTGAAAAATTGCTGAATTATTGCCGGCGAGGATAACCGCTGAAACACCACGATCACATTGCTGCTCGGCAGTTATATGTTAGAAACGTGCATCGTGAAATATCATATCAGAAAAAATGAGGAAAAATGATAATAAAACGAACAGGAATCATACTGTCCGTAAAATACAATGTCTAATAATTATTAGAGCTTTTTATTATTCGCGAATTCGCATCTATCTAGCTGCAGCATTATTTCATTGAAAATTTTTTCGTAGTAAGCATTCAGTAGCAAATAATTTCATTATTAATCTTGATTGGCACTTATTCATGACTGCCGTAATATCAAAGAGCGGCGAATTTCACACCACTCAACGAACTCGTTCAACGCCGTACATCTAATTGAGTTGTACCATTCAATCAGTGTCACTGTTCGAAATCCTCTAATTCATCAGTGCATATATGAGCATTCGCGATTGCCAATTTTTCAAAACCCCATCAAATAACATCATTTTTAGCTAATTTTTTATATTAGTAATGATAGTAAGTTGAGACAAATTGATGGATCTTTTTGTCGCAGCATCCTCACCGCCGACAACATCCCCGAAACCAACAACGACGGACGCTCCTACGCGGAACAAGGATCTGTGGGGCAACAGTGATCTCAACAACTCAGTCTACGGAAATCAGACTTCCCCCAATATCCATCTAGCAGATAAAGGTATCCTGCTATTAACTTAACAACTCTTATCATTTTTATTACAACTTATCATTTATCCTAACACTTTTATCCCAACCAATCCATAAAAATAAAAAAGTTCACTCTTTTTTCTATTTATACGTATTTAAATTGTTTCACACAAACGATATGATAAAAAAAAACTAATAGTATGTTTCTTTTTTGTATTTATCAGTTGCTATGAGGTTCCACGACTTTAACTGATATTCATATGGATGGATGGTGTATTTAAAAGTTATGAAACATTGCACTGCATAGCATGACAGCACAGCACATTTTTAAAGCACCGCATTGCTCCTAAGCACAACTTGCACAAATGAACTTATATTAAAAAATGCAACATACAGAAAAATAAAACAAACTTAATCTAATACTCGACAAATTTAGCAATCTATCTAATCAAATAATTACATAAATTATACATTTAAAAACTAAATTAAAACGACTTTTTTTTAATTTTAACAGAATTAATAGATTATTTGACTATCCTTTGAGACATCCCATAAAAACATATTTATTTTTAATTACATTACTCACTTTTGGTATGCAAAAATTCGCCGAGTTTTTGAACGGATTATAAATAAGAAAAATAATGCGCATGTTTTGAAAATATCATAAAAAGCAATGAAGATTTTTAATTAGTTTTCTGTGCTCTCTTTTATCGTAAATTTATTTTTATTGATTATTAACCTTAAATAATACAACAACGGCAAATATTTTTTTTATAATGTAAAATATGCCAATAAAATGCTCGAAACTTTAAACTTTAAAAGATTTTTAATGAAAAGTTCTTTCAGTATCAGTACCACTTAACATTAATTGCACAATGATGCTCTTTCGGCTTTCCCCATCTTAAAATAAAATGAAATAAAATAAAACACACAATGGATTTATAACCTCCGCATTATATTTTTTATATGTATAGTCTGGCCAAAAATAACATACCGTTTTAATATCTCATTTATTAATAATAAATAAATAAAAAATCGTATGAAATCAGTTGTCGTGGTTCCAAACATAATTTAATAATAATTTAACTATTTCAAATATAATTTAATGTTTTAGGTTCAAAATATCAATCGAATTTAAATGAAATTGACAAATCCGAACAGAAATCTGGTTCAGATGTTGACAGCAAGGGTGTAATCTATGAATGGCCCACATCTGATGAGAATTCGTCAAGTAAGTAATGATTCATTTCAACTAATATTGATTAATTATTAGACATTAAAAAATCATCTTGAATGAATGTAAATTATATTTATTAATACGGTCGTTATATTGCTAATATTTTCTAATGGAACTATTTCCATTTAAATTGTTTTCGAATGTTTTGGTTGCAAGTTTTACCCCAAGTCCATGATAATAACTCGATTCCTTTCAAAAATTGACATCAAAAGTGAAAAAAAGTTTTGACGTAAATGTGTATAAGGCTTCAAAGTGTGTTGGACATTCGTATACAGGTCAATATGACTTGTAGGAAATTGAGAAAACTCTATTTCCGACAACATTTACTACACTATACTATCAACACCGTAAAATATGTTATATACATGTACATATGTGTGTACAAAAATGTTTTGAATAAGGACATTGTTCAAATATATACACAATATAAATAATTTTTTTTTACAAAAAACATATCCGCATGTTAGTTCAATACAAACAACATTTTTGCAAATATCAATTAAATGTTTTTAAATTTAATAAATGAATATTTTTTACTATATTGAAATTAAAAAGAATTATTATTTACTTTTGCAATTTACTCCTAAATCGTGTTTATACAATTAGTTGACAATGATAATGACAAAATAACAATAGAAAACAATTAAATAACAGTACAACATAATCTTAGAATTTTTTTGTTTTGCTTCATTCCACGTCGTTAACTATTTATTTAACAACCTCACATAGAGAAGTACTTTAATCACAAATAAAAAATTAATTCAATATATAAATCGGAAGTATTTAAACACATTTAAAAGAAAACAAAATGTACAAAGTAAAAAATAAAATTTTTAAGTATCAAGGGAAAATGTAAATTGTGAACACTCAACTAAAGAGAATATTCTATGTGAGTTGGGAACACACATCAAAGACAATACATGTTTGTATAATATCTATGAGTATCCTCCTAACACGTATTATTATTAATATTGCAAATTCTCTATTTAAAGCAACTATGACATGACATCATCGCACATCTAAATATCATTTTTCTATTTCAGGTGCATCAACAGAATGTGGATCATCATTATGCATTCTTATCTTATACCTCATTCTGCACCACTTACAAACACGGCGGTGAATAAACAACCAAACAACCACCGAACTGATTTAAATATATATATATATATAAATAAATATGATCATTTTTATTTGTGCAAGCATAACTATTAGGCGTATGTAATTATTTAAAAGATTGTTGTTGTAATTACGTTGCTTTTAGGTACTAAATCAAGAAAAGTTTAGTATTATTTTCTATATGAACAACTTAATACACAAACAGCAATCTTTGTATTAATAAATATAACTAATTGTATAAATAAATTACAAAACGGACGTTTATGAAAGCATCAATGTGTAACTCTTCTAATTTAAATCAAGACTGAAATCAGTTAGGATAATTAAATGACATTATTTAGCATAGATTTGCATAAATTGCATTTCATTGCATAATTATTAACTAAATTGTTACCCTTAATTGTCTGATTATTGCAAAGTGAAATAGATAATGCAAAACAAATTTCCAAATAAAATTTAAACAATTGACTATAGAAGTGATTGAAAGTTTTTAAAAGACACAAATAGAATTTTCGTTTCATGCAATAAATACCAAATGTTTTAAAATTTATTAAATTCCTTCTATGGTTAATTAAATATATTAAAAGTAATTGCCAAAGAATTCGACTTTCGTAGCGTCCGCTCCAGATAATTGGGGGACAAAAATGGATAGAAACTTAAGAAAACGTTTTGTAAATATGAATTATTGCAAAATCTATTTATCCATCAGCATAATTAGTTACAATGTATTATATTTATATAAGAATATTCTACAAAAAACACAACAGTATTGAAACAATCGATTAACAAAAAAGAGAATCTGAACAAAGAGAGATAGTGCTTTATATTTTAGGATACAATTCCTGTTCCACCTTATATCAAACAGGGTATTAGAGTTTTGTAGTTTTATTATAAATAAGTAATGATCATAATGGAAGATATTTATTAGTATTTTACGAACTACGAGTAGATCGTCACTGATTGTCAGTTTCAAATGTTGTGTTTTTGTAGACTGTGGTACTAATTTAGTACAGGAACGGGCTGTATGTATGCATTCACTTAAACAAACAAATTGCTTACATTTTTGTAACATTGTAATTTAAGCAAACTATTTAATGATTCATCCAAAAACGGCATAAATATTTTTTTTTAATGCAACTTTTTTAATTTAATTTTTAGTCCTTGTAGTGTTCAATCAATATTCATTACTTGCCAGCGGCAGGTTATGGGTTCCTAAAATTTATTATTTACATTTATTACTTATCGAAAATTAATAAACATATATATTTGTAACAGTTTTTGGATGATTTACTAATTCCATTGACATCCTGGCTACAATAAGCTATTTTGTCTTTGTCAAACTGTCGATTATATAAACCTCTAAATATAGCTACTACTGTTAAGAGTGAAAACAAAGTAAAAAAAATGTTTTATTTTAATAAAAAAAGAATAAAGAAAGTGTTAATAAAAAGAGCTTAAAGTAGATCATTTTATGTTACAATTTGAATGAAGAAAATTGCAAAACCGAAAATAAATTGAATATTTTTTTTATTTAATATGAGGTACATGACGATTGATTATGGTTATGGTTGTAAAATATTGTAGATATTTATATTATGATATGATGGTGATTTGCAATTATTTCATTGCGAGTTGTATTAACCAGTGGGCAATGAAAATTTTTATTTACAAACAACAAAGTGTAACACGTATAAGGTATTAAAAATTAAAAAAAAAAACAAACAAACAAAATGTAAATAAAATACGTACATATATAGGCAAACGTCGCTTTTTGCTGTTGTCATATAAATCAGCAATCATATAGATATGATAATAACATAATGAATATGAATGTGCTCACTGTACGTTTGTAAAAAGACATGAAAATTATAATAAATATGAAAATGTTTCAACTTGTTTGGTTTTTCTTTTAATTTATTCCCTTCTTCATTTGTTTCTACAATCTTAAGGTAAGTGATTTATTTCCAAAACATTTCTTTTTTTAATATTAATTTTGCTAAGCGATTTGAATATGAAATTTGGGATTTGATTTTGATATACATAATTTCATTGTAAGATTAAATTTGAACGAATAAGTATTAAAAGTGAAAGAAAATTTAAGTGAAAGAAAGAAAGCAAGAAGGAAAGCGGACATGTATGTAAATGAAATCTGTGCATTTGATACCGAAGAGAAGATACATTAATATCGACCGAATTTAATTTAGGAAAGTGGCTTCGGTGATTTTCTGCTAAACTTTCCACTAGTTGAGTATTATTTAAGAAAATAAATACAACAAACACCATAAGAAAACAACCTAAAATCAGCATAATTTTTTATCTTTAGTACAAACACGAGACAGAAGAAAATAAAGAAAAAAGAGGAAATAGCAAAGTTATTTGATTTTCTATACATATATGTAGAATGTTAATAAATATCTGAGTAAAAATAAACAAACACGGATTTGAAGAAACAAAAAGCAAACACATTGATAAATAATACTCAATAAATCATTTATCCGGAGCTGTGCACTAAGACATTCTGAAATGTCATAAAAAACAAACACGCATTTAATTTGAATATTAAAAACAAGGCAATTAAGAAAAATAATTAAAATTTAGTATGTTCGCGTTTAATAATATTATTTTACCTAATAGATGTATAATAAATAGTCAATAATTGAGATATGAAACCTGGACTAAAAATTTGAATTTAAAATTTAAACCTCGACATTGAAATACTGTAAATCTTTATTTAGACTAAGCAAAACTTCAGTTTAGTTTCCACACATCGGTACTTCCATTTCTAGAGTTCAATAAATATTAAATAATCATCTATTTTTAATAGTTCTTTTAATAGAATAACCACAATTAAAAATTACGATCTTTAGAGGTTGCTCTATGA
>JAODFZ020038517.1:0-16564 GCA_027574845.2 Deinopsis erosa
TTAAGTAAACTTAATAATGAAATGCATCGTCGATTAACAACCAGTGACGGATTAATGCACCTTGGTAACTAATTTCATTTTACCGTATTAGCCCGAATATAACGCGACATTTTTCGACTATTTATTTTCCGTTAAAAAATCGACTCGCGCTAAATTCGGGGTTTAAGTAATGTAATATTATTTTTTTTTTTCTAAATATCTTTATGAAAATTTCGGAGTCGTGTTAAATTCGGGGTCGCGTTATATTCGGGCTAATATTGTAATTTATTGAGACTACGAGAATCAGACGTGCACCCAAGCGGGGGCTCGCGGGCTTGAGGCCCCCCAAGCGAATGTTAAAAATTAAAATTGCATGATAATAACAATAACATCTCGAAGGAAATTCATTAATTATTAAGAAATGGAAAAAAAATTTTATTCATAAAGTAAATCCAAATTATCATGTATTTTAATTTGTAATAATTTTTTTAAATTTTTGCCATATTTTTGTTTGAGTTCCCAAAACATTTTTCTGGGTGCGCCCCTGACGAGAATATATTAATTTTTGTATTAAAAGTAATTTATTTTTTATTATTTTTATCTATTATTTTAAATTTATTATATTTGCGAATTTAATTTCTTTATTCGTTATGCTGTTTTATCTCAACCGCAACTATTTAAATTCGTAATTTTCTATTTTTAAAACAGGAAATACTATATTTATTAAATAAATGTGTAATAAAAAAGAATTGTTTAATGTTTGCTCTATTTTAGGAACCGAATGGACAGGCGATAAAAAAGCATCTCGCTTAATATTAATGCGCTTTAATAATAAGAAAAAATGTATTGAAATATCAAGCGTTGAAGGTCTATTACTTCGTACCTTAGATTGCACCAATAATCTTAACTATATAAAAACAATTGATAAGCCATGTTTGATAATGAAATCCAGTCATGAATATGATTTGGTTTGTGCCTGATTCTATAATAAACCAATTTATATGCGCTTCAATGATATAATACTTGCAGGTAATGAAATTTGAATCAAACCTTATTAGGGATGCAATCGAAAGCTCTTTTAAACAATTTATGGAAGCAATTGGTTCGAAATGCACCGAATATGAGAGTGGAATGCTTTATCAAAATGCCCTCAAGAATGTGATAACGCAAGAAACGCGCAAACAGCAGCTGGAAACGTTCTTCAAGTTTGTTGTCGCGCAAGCGTTCAAAACGCCGCAAAATGTTCAAATCGTTGTTGATAAGAATATAAATAATATTATGACAATTGAATTAACAAAAGCTGAATTTGCTGATGTGATTAATATGAAACCTGATTGCCCCTTCGTTTCGCTTATGTTTAAATTGGTCGATAAAGATCAGAATGGATTTCTTTCATTTCGCGAATTCCTTGATTTTATGGTCATATTTGCTGATGGTTCACCAAAAGATAAAGCAAAACTTTTATTTGATATGTACGATGTTGATAGAAGCGGCCAGCTATCTGTTGAATCATTCAGGGATTTAACAAGGTAAAAATTGATCAGTTTTTACAAACATTCATTTAATTAAATTATTTTTCAGATCGTTTCTAGAAAATGTGCAAGGACAAGCTGCAACTAACAAACTTGACGAAGTAATGAACAAAATGCTTAAAAATGCAGGACTATCACATAAAGTTAGTGATAAATCAATTAATAATTGAAGCGCTTAGTGGAAGAAGGTGTTATGTTCCAAATTAAAAAAAAATTTTTCACTTTGATAATCTAAAATAATCTAAAAGAAAAATATTGAAATGGTTGAAGCCAATTTTCTCAAAAATGTAATTTTGTAACATAACACCTTCATCCACTAAGCGCTTCATTATTATATATAAACAATTTAATGTGTTTTTTTTAGCAAAAACTAAACTTTAATGATTTTATTGTGATTATTGGGGATGATTTTGATAAACTTGATAGAGTTAATTTGCCTATTAAATATTCATCCGATTTACGTATTGCGAATTCTAGAAAAACAATTGAAGACATTTATGGGTAAATAATTAGTAAATTTCTAATTCTATTACAAAAAAATATGCATATAGGTCACCACAAGAGATTCAAGAACGCTTCAAATTAGAAAATTTAAATGAAACTGAAATGCAACCAAAAAAGAAGAACAAATTTGGTTTAATTAGTCTCATAGAAAATTATTCGAAGGAAATATTTTGGCTTACTTTATACACTTTAGTACTTCTTGCAATATTCGCCGAACGAGCTTATTGTATCAATTAATAGCGCTTATTAATCAAAACTTTATTAACTAGGAAATATTTTAGATTATTCGGTGGAAAGGGAGCATTCAGGATTGCGAAGGATTGCAGGATATGGTGTTACTGTAACACGTGGTGCCGCCTCCGCGATGATGTTCACTTATTCCTCATTATTAGTAACAATGTGCCGCAATTTAATAACCAAATGCAGAGAGACAATTCTCAATAAATATTTTCCATTCGATTATTCATTGGAAATCCATAAATACATTGCATATTGGGCGCTATTTTTCACATGCAAGTAAACCAATTATGCTGCTTTATTAGCAAACTAATTAGAAAACATTTTAGTAATGCACATTATTGGGCACGCGTTCAATTTCTATCATATCTCAACTCAAACAGCTGACGATCTCACATGTCTATTTAGAAATTACTTTCATTCGTAATGCACATTTCAAATATAACTTTTCTTTTAGTTAATCATTCGTTTTCAGAACACATGAACTACCTAAATTTCATTATTGGTGCTGGCAAACTGTTACAGGCTTCACCGGCGTCCTATTAACTATACTTGCAGCTGTAATCTATATTTTTGCAACATCAATTGTTAGAAGGAAATTGTTTAATTTGTTTTGGAAGACGCACAATTTGTATCCCATTTTTTACATATTAATGATTCTACATGGATGCGGGCGATTAATTCAAGTTTGTTCATAAATAAACCAAAATTATTGATTTTTACATCCATTTAAGCTCGATTGTTTGCACAAACAGCTTGCGCAAATCTAAAACAAGTTTATTGCTTAAATTGATAAAAAAATCAATAATTTTTGCACGATTATAAGAAAGTTTTGTCTTAGGAACCATTTTTCTATTACTTTTTCCTTGGACCAGCTATACTTTTCAGTATAGATCAAACAATAAGTATAAGTCGCAAGAAAATAGAAATCAATGTAAAGCAGGTTAAATTGTTGCCATCAGGTTAATGATGTCAATCAATCATTTCCATTTCACTCATTATAAGTATATTTTCAGATGTAATGATGCTAGAAATAGAAAAACCACATAATTTCGAATATAAATCGGGTCAATGGGTGCGCATTGCATGCCCTGACTTAAATGTACATGAATATCATCCTTTCACGTTATCATCTAGTCCAGACGAAACAACTCTTACAATGCATATAAGAGCTGTAGGGCCATGGACACGTCACTTACGTAAATTGTATGCAAATGCATTGCATATGAGAAGTAATAATTTGCCAAAAATTTACTTGGATGGCCCGTTTGGTGAGGGACATCAGGATTGGTATCAATATGATGTGTCAATATTGATTGGAGGTGGAATTGGCGTCACTCCATTCGCCAGCATTTTAAAAGATATTGTTTTTAGAAGTAATCTGAAACAATTAGTTAAGAAAAAGGTGCAAAATATGAATGATATTTAACATCTTTTTATTAAAAATATATTTTAGGTGTATTTCGTATGGATATCAAAGAATCAAAAGCAATTTGAATGGTTAACCGATTTATTAAGAGAGATTGAATCGAAGGATGAGAGTAAAATTATTAATACACATATTTACATAACACAATTTTATGAAAAATTTGATCTACGTACCATTATGTTATACATATTTGAAAGGCATTATCAGAAATTGTCAAATCGGTCATTATTCACCAATTTGGAGGCGGTTACGCATTTTGGTCGACCAAATTTCATAAAATTCTTTAACACAATACAGAACATACATCCAACGGTAACGCATTTGTACACATATACAAAACAGAATTTATAAATATTAATTTCAGGTTGGAAAGATTGGTGTTTTTAGTTGTGGTGGTCCAGCGATGATATCATCCATTAATACATCGTGCATTCAAATAAATAAATCGACAAATGTTGGAGTAATTTTGGAACACCATTACAAAACATTTTAATTCACCATTAATTAGGTTGCTTCGTTTGACGCTTATATGATTATAGCAATTAATGCTAAGAATATTGCAGCGACATTTATATTAAGCTTTGTTGATCTTCCGCATGTGCGAATTTCTTCCTCCTGAAGTAAGAAACATTTTATATTGATTAAATTATATTTTTAGTAAATTTGACATACTAGTGGATGTTCATTATAGCATCCTGATAATCGTCGTCTCGGTAATGAGTTGAGTTCTAATTTCTGACAAGGATGTTCAATACCATTCGGATATTCAACATCCTTGGGTGCTGTTGTATAATATTGATCACACATCGAATTGCTTGTATTAACCGCAACCAAAATTAGATTGGAATGTGGTATACGTTTAACAAAAAAATGTCGAGGACAATCCGATGGTACTTCCCCAAACCAGCCATGCCCTTTAATAAACAAATTTTGTTGCAAAATAAATAAATCTCGCTGCAAATCGCAGGGATAAAGACGGCTTTGGTCAAGTTCTTCTTCTTCCTCCTCCTCCTCATCTTCAGTTTCAACATCAATGCCTTCATCTTCGTCTTCTTCAAGGTTCGGTACAATTGTTGTCAGCATTTCATCTCCATAGACCATATTAGGATCCCATAATGTGTATAAATTTGATTTAAATAGTAGCCAAACAACATTTCCCAATATATAGTTGATTATTCCTTTTCCTATATCTAAAGGCTGAGAAAAATAATTTTTCTTAATGAATTTTATATAACAAGTGATCTTACTGTTTGTAAATATCCAACATCACTAGAAGAGTCAGTTTCATTAAAACACAATCCTTGGAAATCATAAATAACAATTTTTTGAAATATTTTTACTTTTAACATCGCTTCCATGACAGCTCCTTCAATTTCACCAAAGAATTGGCCTGTTTCATTTTTATTATGCGATATTAGAACATAACCGGCACTATCAACAAGGTAACAGTCCAATAAATCACCACAAGGCGTTACACTATTTTCCTATAAAATAAATAATATTTTATTGTTTTCACCAAATAAAAATACTAACGGCAACTGTAGTAATCTCAACGAATCTTTTCTCCATGTGTTTGTGTGAAAATTGAAACCCAACTACTGAGCCTGGAGCTTCAATGCCCGCATCTTTAGGAAATATGGAAAAACTGCCTGTCACTAAGATATCATTTGCATCGCCCACCTCATATGGCACTGAATAAACAAATGAATTCGGATCATGTTGATGTTGAAGCACTGCACTTTTATACCAAGTTTCATCAATCGCTCTTGAATGATAATCACCAAACTCCCTACAAAGAAAATACTTAAAACAACCCTTATTATCATTAGATTATACATTTATATACATTTTATTTATATCGCTTTCATCCTCTCCATAAATATATTCCCAACGTGTTAATCCACTCATTGTAGCTGCAAAGCGAAGTGTCGCATTATAATTCTTGAATAACAATTCTTCTCTGTCGTTATTGAAAGTCCAAGGCTTATCAAAAGCCAGATATGTATTTTTCGCATCAAATATTAATCGCTGAATTAAATCTTGGTCACAGTAGTAGTCATCATCTTCAAGGAGTTTACGACCGCATTCAACTGTAAACAAATGTTATTAGATTGCTTTTTATTTATTGAACGAAATAAACAAATTACTTTCATCATTATCCTCTAACTCAATGTCGTATTCTTCATGTTTATGTTTGGCAGTAGCTTCGTATTGCCTTTCCCACTTAAAATCTTTATCATACATTCTATCCAGGAAATGCAACAATTCAGTTTCAGGTGTTTTGAATTCGTGTCCTTCAAGATAATGATATTTACAATAAACCCATTTTGGATGTATTTTCCAATTGCATCCTTGAAAGTAATTAGTTATATCAATGCCAGTGTGTCGATTTCTTTGAATTTCATCGCCAACTAAAATTGAGAAATCACCAAACTGTTTCGGAATTGCAATACCAATTGTGAATGGTGTTTCGGATATCGGCGCATAATAATAATTATACTCCTGACGAGAGATACGTCTCATATTATCGTAATGATATTTCAGTTTGGCATTACGTAGTTCTCCTTCAGCACCCGCCACTAATGCATTTCTTAGTTTAATAACAGTCGGATTGATTTCCCTCGGGGGCAAATCATCATCATGTTGTTCAACTTCAGCAAAATCAACACTATTGTAATTCTCTTTCAATATAGTTTTATTGAAAACTGGTCGAAGACTGGGATGCATTAGGACATAGCCATTATTAGTGACAATGAATGAATAGGCCATAACTCCTAATTTGTAAGGCATTGTAAGCTTTGCAATATCATCTATTGGAACATCAGTTGCAGCGACTCCCAATAAATCGGCCGTCCTTGACTCGTTGTTTCGATTCGATTTTCTATCGAATGCTGGCACAGCGACAGATGTCAATAATCTATACGGTTCATTATAGACGTAATCATTCTTATCGTTGTATGTTAAGTCGGCATATGCATGCGTCCATGAAGGAGGATGATCATCTGCTTGTAGGACTAAGGGACGTGCAATTACTGGAATATATCTAAAAACGGATCCACTTACTTCCACTAAGGATTGCACGTGACTGTAGTAACCTAGAATATAAATAGAACGATAATTGGCTCATTATTTTTCATGTTTATTTAAACAAATTTAATAAAATAGGTCAACAGGTAAATAGCATCCAATTATTTTATAATAATATTCGTTATTTGTATCATTTTATCGATTCTTGTTGACATTATTATTGGAAACCGCAGAAAATCTATAATTAGAATTCAATTTTATACGAAATTACATGCATATTGTACAATCTCAATCAAATTTATTCTGTAAAGAATCATTTCATTTCAAAATTGGTTCAGCTTTATAATATATTTTATTAATTTCAAATTGGCTCTAAATATTTCATAAATTCTTTAAGGAAATGTTTAATTTTAATTTTACTATTTGCAAAGATGCGTTTAATTACTTTATGGCAATTAAATTCAACACAAGCGAATCATTACTTTAAATTGAAAGCAATAATTTTGGAAATAAATCAAAAATATTTATAATCCATTCAAATATAGATAAGTCATCAAAATGAATTCATATTACCCTTGTTAGAGCAAGCAGCCCACATAATTTCATTAACTTTCGTCACTTCAGCGCCAATTAAATACGTAAAGATTCGAACAGGTATCGTGGTGCCATTATTTCCCCGATTATACATCTCAAAAACTTCGCTTATATTACCAGCTATTCCATCAGTCACTAACATAATCGCCTGATTGCAATCGCTACTATTTTCTGTGCAACCTTTCTTCTCTCTATACTAACAATAAAACAAAACATTATCCAATATCGATTCGGATGCAACAACTTACTTTCCCTAATAATTCAAATGCTTTTGCAAAAGCAATCGCCGAATCCGACTTATTATCGGGATCAAGAGCAGCGACTGCTTTTTTGAAAGTCGCTATATTTTCCGTCGTCGCCTGAACAAGAATATCATTGAAACATGGTACAGTGAAATTAACATGCGTTGAATAATTCATAACGTTAATATAATCATTATTTGAGAAAGTATCTAATATGCTATTTATCGTTGTTGATGCAATGTGCTTACGCATTCCCTGCATTGATCCAGAATTATCAACCAGAATGATAACATCTTTTGTACAGGTTGCGGCTTCTATAAACCAAGTTCGTATACGGCAATCGAATAAATCTATATCATCATTAATCCAATGCATTGCTAGAAATCAAATTAAAAAAAAAACTTCTATCATGCAAATTGTTTAATATAGCGTACTATTTTTACTAATGAAAATGTCAATTTAAATCAGATTAATAATCAGTCCATTTTTGTTTGACAATTCTGTCCAATGTAGTAATTTAATTAAAATCTTTTTTGTTGAAATTTTAATAAGGTTTGCATTGAAACGATATGAAAATGTCGCTGTAAAAACCAAAGTTCATATTTATTTTATTCCTACACTAAATTGAGATTTTAATACATAATAATTTGTTTTATACTATTGACTATGTCCACATATGTCCATTAATCATCAAACTACAACATCCGCAGAACATTTACACAAACTATTCGTCAAGTAATTGATTGATTAGATATTGTACTTTGACAATTAATTTTCATGTTCAACTATTTCATTTTAAATTCCTTCGTATTTTTTTAATGCATCGTTTATATGAAAATTGATAATAAAGTTATCCGATATTTCATGCGAACAGAAATTCATTAATTATGAATATTTTAATTAATATTAAAAATGTGAAATCACAAAATGTAATTCCATTAATTAACAACGCGCTTGTAATTTTAATTGAAATGTTATTCAAGTTATGTATGTAATTAGATATGAAATATAAAAGAGTATTTTTAGTTTAAAAATAAACATAATGCAAGCGAATAAGTAATGCGAAAAATCAATATCAAATGTTATACCTGGATAATGACGCATTATTCCAGATGATGAACCAAAGTACTGCCAAGATAGAGCTGGATCTGAATTATAATTCTGTATAAATACCTCATCGAGTTCCTCTGACCATTGAATGGCACTTTGCGCGTCTTTGTCTAAATCATAGTCGAATTAATTATCGTCAAATTTGATGATTATTATACTCACGTCTGTCATAGATATTAATTGGGACATGAACTGAACTATATTCGGTATTAACAGGCACATTATAAAAATGCGTATCATTATTTAAACTCATATTCAAGTACATGTGTCGATTTGCTTCTAATGCTTCCGGTAATTTGTATGTTTTGTTTGAAACTGGTGAATATTTTGAGTTGTAGTAAGTGTAATTTGTGTTCGGTTTATACTCAAATGCTTCGGATGCATTTTCCGCTACTTTAACAATACACTAAAACAAAGCTAATTAGATAATGAGAAAATAATCAATTCGTTTATTTACTCTGACTGCGTCCATTTTCCTATCAACCATACGAGATACATTTTCAACAATTTCGGCTAATAATTCTTTAGCATTTTTTTTCTCAACTTGTGCATTATTCGTGAAATATCTCTAAAAATTTGAAATTTGCTTCTATTTATTTTGGAAATTTTAATTGAATTAAATTACCTGCTTGATTTCATCGCTTTTTGTAATCGCTCTACCCAAATCATAAAGTTCTTTGCCCAACTTGTCTGCCCATTTCTGAATCCTATGTATGTTATCGTATTTAGATATTCGAAGGCTAATTATAAACAAAATCAATCTACATACGCCTCTCCTTGCTCGGACGAATAAACGCACTTAAAATTTATTAAAAATATTATATAGCCGAAGCATAAAAAATAGAATAAATTTCTGTGACTCGCACACATTTCGCGTTTCTTTTCGCTAACGTACAGCCATTGAACGATCGGTAGTTGATTCTACTAACAGTAATCTAAGCGCGGCATGTAGATGAATGTTTAATAATAGCAATAGCTGAGTTAATTTTAAAATAGTTTAAACTTGGAAAGTGTGGATGCCTGCCATGTCTATAAATTATAGTCATCCACATAAAAGTTTTAGATTATAGGAAATGAAACAATTTTATTGATTTTTAAAAATTTATTCATATCTGACAAATATAATTCGCAGATACAACAGAAAACAAATAGAGCTGATAGCAGTTTATTTAATACATATTCATACATTTATATATAGCACATCCAAAGTGAGTGATGACGGTAAACAAGGGGGTTGGGAAATGGAAAGAATTGAATGAGCGTTATACTCATGCAGCAGAGTGCAAATAAAGTAGAGTGGACTAAGGTATAGGCATTTTTTTGTTTATGTTTGGTTTTGTGGAAATTGGTAGACAATGAAAAAATCAAAAGGAAACCTTCAACAATGGACCAATACAAAAATAATAAAACAGTGTTAAATAATCATTTAATAGTTTAACAAAGTAGAACGTAAAGTAAAAGAAAGTAAATCAAAAATAAATTATATAGTGTGTTACAAAACAAAAAAAAAAGAGTTGTAGGCCGGATTCAGGGTAAATTCCTCCCTTTTTTCTTTATTAAAAAAAAAAAGTGGCATCACCCCAAATACCGACACAAATCAATGCTTATTGACCTCCAATCACACAACTTTCACTATCGCCGACAATTGAACATACTTAAGTCAATATGTTACTAGTTGTGTGAAGTGAAACATAAATTAACATTTTACATATTTCACTAAAAACATTGTTACTTAAATATCAAAAGTTTCATGTGAAACTTCACAACCAAGTTCCACGAATACGTTAACTTACATGAAATTTTCATTAACGAATAATTTTTTAAAACGGACGCCACTCTTCAATTATCACCCGCCTCCTGAGGCTCATCAGCTTCACCCTACATGGGAGAACAAAAGATTCGTATTACTATCCAATCGAAAACAACATTTTTATTCCTTAGTCAGCATTACCTGTGTGTCGCTAGTCCAAAGTGTGAGGTTGTCTCGGAGTAGCTGCATAATAAGCGTACTATCTTTGTATGAATCTTCATTCAATGTGTCAAGCTCAGCTATTGCATCATCAAACGCCTATTGTTTGAAATAAATTCGATTAATTAGATATAACATAATGCATTGATTATATTTGTTTGTTTGTTTGTAAAAAAGGATGCTGTTAGTATTATTCACGCAGAATTACATGTAGTTGTTATAGCACGCCATTAAGAAAACAATTATATAACCTGCTTAGCAAGGTGACATGCCCGTGCCGGTGAACTTATTATTTCATAATAAAACACGGAGAAATTAAGGGCAAGTCCTAGTCGAATGGGGTGAGTCGACTGCATTTTCGATTTGGCAATATCGAACGCTTCTTGATACGCCTTTTGAGAATCTTCTACCACAGCTACACAACAATAAAATGCTTACTAGCTCATAGAGACAGTTAATAACACATAAGGCAATAACTAAATCATATTATAACGATAAGAAATTAACAAAAAGGGGGGCGGCCCACATGTAATTCTGCACAGCACCTGTGAATTAAGATAAAATAATAACCTGCTTGGCTAGCTGACAAGCCTTATCGGGTGAATTTAAAATCTCATAGTAGAAAACGGAAAAGTTGAGGGCGAGTCCCAGCCTGATTGGATGTGTAGGTGTCATCTTGGCTTTTGAGATCTCGAACGCATCTTGGTATGCTTTTTGTGAGTCATCCACTACAGCTGTAAATTACACGTTACCGTAACTACTAGAAATCAATCACTTCACTCCATAGCAAAATAATGTTTGGTGTGAAAATATTTAATATTGTTTTGCAATAAAATGAAATAGTATTATCGATAAATTACTTACTATTTCGTGTATCTCCTGTGGCTACTTCGGCAAGATATCTGAAGTAATCTCCTTTCATTTTAAGATAAAATACTTTGGATTCGGCGTTACTCGCTTTAGGAATGAGGTATTTGTCAAGGAGACCCTAATAACAATGATTCTGTATCACTAAACCGCCAAACAATATTCTATTGGCATTAAGACATTAAATTAAATAAGCTCAGAATGATCAATCTCCTCATTATATTTCGGTAGAACGAAAGTTATGTTTAGACATCATGTTAAAAAGTAAGAAAAAGAAAAGAAACATCAATAAAAATAACTCACCAAGACATCGTAGCAAATATCTCTGAGTTCTTTTTCCACTTTCTCTCGGTACTCTTTGGCCATTTGTTGCTTGCGCTCTGAACCTTCAGTCTTTTGTTCGATAGAAGAAATAACCCTCCATGAGGACCTCCTAGCTCCAACGACGTTCTTGTATGCCACAGACAAGAGATTTCTTTCTTCGTTTGAGAGTTCTACACCGGTTTCGGTAACAGATTTCATAGCTGATGCCATATCATCGTACCTTTCAGCTTGTTCAGCCAATTTGGCCCTTTGTACCAATTCATCCTTGTCTACTTGAGACATTTTTGATTATTTTACTCTAGCCTGTAAAACCGATACGTGAAACTTTTATTATAATACACGAAAATAAAATGGAATGTCGTAGTCGGTTACGATATGAATCATAGGTTTTTAATAAACCGACAGTTCTAGTAAAAATCACGTAATTGCTATACCTCCTAATGGATAAATTCTTAAATTGACTGAAAGCAAATGTGAGAATATACGAGACAGAAAACCGGACAATATGGCGGCATCTGCCACACCTTTCAGTAAAATGCGTCGTAAATTGGCGGGTGTTGTACAATTACCGCAATACACAACAATTTATAAAACATTTCATTATTAATATACGATAATTACTTAATACGTTTAACAATAAATCTCACTATGTATTTCCAATTGCTATGTAACACTCACTCGTTGCTTCGCTTGGAGGCAGCAATACGTCAACAGAAAAATATTCGAAAAATTTCAGAAATTATGTTAACAGCTTCATATAGGAAATATTAAATCGTATTTAAATCAATTTCAATTTATTGGATATTCATTTAGAGAAAACTTTAAAATCGATTATAAAAACCGGGGATAAAAAAAAATTGAAGGTCAGTGATATCATGCGGTAGGTGTAGAAAACTATCGAAAGCACGCCACAAATAGTTTTTTAGATTACACAAAAGTTATTCATTTCGTATAGGATTTAAGATTACTCGATTTTATTTAGATTATTTCAATTAATAACTTACAGATAAAATTAAAAAATTGATGAGTGTACAGCAGCGGCCGACTTACTAACACATACGACGACTAGAACACGACTACAACGATGATGGTGGATCAATGTGGGGTCCACAAATGATACTGCAAGGGCACGACAAAATGGCGGACAAACGCGACTTATTAATCGAATTTTCAATAATACTACATGAATTCCACATGCAATGATAAACAAATTATATCATGATAAACTAAGGTGTCTCGATTATGATATATGCGCAAATAAAACTAATTATTGCAATTACTTACTTAGGTATAACACAATTTAAGATGCTTCTAATCACTGCAGTCCGCAAACCTCGAATGGTAAAGTGTGAGAGAGACAATAAACTATCACCCCAAATAAAGTGGAAAATAAACAGAGACAGACTAAACCTTGTTACCAACTTTATCTTATCAATTATATTTAACTGCTAAAAAAATTTAAAATGTTCATAAAAACTAATAAAATATTTATTACTTAGATTAATACACTTTCTTGGGTAATTTATAAGATAAAATTTATGAACATTCTTTAATTGATATATTGCTCTACAGATTTTGGATTTTACGCTCTATTTACTTTTTCCAAAGAAAATATTTTGCAAAACAGGAATTAACTTATGCTAAAATATATTATATAAATTTTTATTTAAAAAAAATTGGTTATGACTCTAATGAAGTAATTTGTATTCAAATGAGTAATTATAATATATAATTAATCATTCAATATTAGTAAATAATTATGCAAATCTATAACAAATAAATAATTATGTGTATCTAATTATTTTTTTAATGTGGAAATTTTTCTTTAAAGTAAAAGTGAAAATGTAAAATGCATAAAAAAATGAGTAACTCGATATATTGTTGCCTAGATTCTAACACAGCTCTACTAACTGACGTATATTGGTATTTTTATATATTATGCAGTTGGTAGTGAATTTATTCTACGTAATTCAATTCAAAATAAGTTTGTTAAACATTATGTTGTTTGATTAGTGCAACAAAGATAATTGCGAATATAATAGAATAATAATAACATCTTTATCTAAACAATAACATTTAAGAATAATTGTTATTAAACAAATGTAAGAAGCATTATATCTGACATAATACACTGATTAATAATTGATAAATGACGCCATATAAAATACTATAATGATTCAGTTGAGATTTTATAAATATTATCGTAAAATTATGATTAATCAACCGCAAATTTATAAACATTTATTAATTTAGAAAAACAACTCAATGTTCATAGATTAAAAGCGCACGCAGCTGAGCATAATGAAGTTGCTTACGAATTCTTTATTTGAAACAATTGAAAATTTATTATAACATTTCCAGAAATGGCAGATAAATGTGGAAATAAAGCGTCGTTTATAACAAATAAAATGTTTATTACATAAATTTAACAATAATATAAAATAATTTGAATAATACATTCATAGAAAATGCGACATTGAATAGAAAATGAATGAATAATGTATTCGATATTAATTTCTAAATGCTTCTATGCAGTTTCTTGAAAAAAAACATAAAGGAAATAAATAAACGGTAATATTGAATAATTGATGTGTGGAAAATAAATTTGGCAACACGAACATAGCAATCTGTAAGTGGTAATGAAATAAAATAGTAATGAAGTAATGAATTGTACAGTACGGTGGAAAGTGGAAGTGGAAGGAGAGTAACCGATAGATAGATACGGATGCAACAAACTGGCAAGACGAGAATGGAGTGCGGGGGTGTCCGAGCAGTCAGGGGGGTGTCGTAGTTTCATGTCTACTTACTGTGGGTGTCATGGTGTATAAATGTTATGATTTTAACGTATAAATCATTAGGTAATATATTTGTATTAATATCCCATTCAATCTATACTAATTAAATAATCAAATATGGTTTTTTCATTTTGATTATCATTCGTCCATCACCTAGAATTTTATTGTTCCATATGACAGCAATGTTTTTATTTACTATAATGATGCTGTAAGAATGTTCATTCATAATGTGCATTTCATTTGTTGATAGATAAAAATTAAATAAATAGGAATTCGAATATTGTTTATATATAGAACATATTTATTGTTTTTATCTAGTTAGAATAATTAAATGCACACAATGAAACGAATCTTTGTTGATTATCAATAGTTATTATTCTAATACGATATGATTGTTAATGTTGTTGTTTATTTGTAGGTAATGTTGTGAAAATGGACACACTTGCAGTTGATTTAAAAGGTGAAATGAGAGTTGGTCAGTTTGCTTAAGTTAACTTACTTCTATTAATACAATACAACGATGCATTACCATAAAATGGTGTTATTGTTCAAATGGAATCGTTACATTGTTGATAAACTACATTTGGAATACGATAATTAGCTTTAGTATAATTTGATTGTGAGAAAAACTGTTGATATCGTATCAAATATGGATATGGGGGTCTGTAAATTGCCAAAGAAGAGGAAATTTGACCTCTCCGAACTGGAACAAGAACGCGAATCGACAGCGGTTTGTGTTCCTGTGTCTGTTGTGCAGAGTGTTGTGACTGTTGTACCACCCCAAGCCACCGCTGTTGATTATTCGTGTTCAATTAAAGTGGAGGATGATATTAATCAGAAACATAATGAGATTGATTTAAGTGAATGGTGTGATCATCGTGTTTTAGCTAAACAAGGTGGTTGGTATTATCCTGGTGTTATACGACAAGCTAATGGAACCGATGTAAGTTTACCTTTAGATATTCGTAGTATTTATATTTGTATACAAATTTTTAATCAATTCATAGACTTAGCTGGATGAGGACAAAAGCAACAAGTTTGTTCAAAGAATATACAATTTTACTTGAAATTGCTATCAAATTCGCTTAATATATCCTGATTTTTCATTTATTCATTTATCTAAATGCACATAGGCATAAACTAGCTCCCCAAAAAGTTGCTAAATAGAATTCGCCAAAAATTTTAATATTAGAGCCTAAAAGCAGCTCAAAACATAAAAGCAAAGAAAAATTTCTTTATATTTATGCAAAATTATTCAATTTTTAACGTATCTAATGAATTTTGCGCCTTAATATACAATAGTTTTCACTTTACATGAAAATCAAAATTGACTCATTTATGTTTATACTTTTTTTATAAATTAACGAATCAGCTATCAGGGGTGGCCAGACTTTTTGCAGCAAGAGCCAAAATTACCGACCTGAAAATCTTGCGAGCCGCAACTAAAGTTCTTCCAGTGTATATTTTTCGATTTAGCAAATTTAAAACAAAAAAAATATTTTTCTTTTATTAGTTGAGCCACAATAAACTTCTTGAAGAGCCGCATGCGGCTCGCGAGCCGCAGTTTGGCCACCGTTGAGCTATAACATTAATTTATCTCACATTTTATTGATATTTCTGTCAACTGAGATCAAATACAAACTGAAATTCTATAAAATACATTATTTTAAATCAAACATTTCGTTTAAAATTAGATACATAAGTCGTATTAGAAAATTACACAAAACTCTTGTGTTAACAAATAAATTTATCATGTACTATTGTTAATATTCAACAGTTTGCCATACAACTGTTCCTTCTTTCTATACATAGTCAAATTAACTATAAATGTTTAGATTTTCTATTTTATTAACAAAGTATTTAGCAAATGTATGTTTAATTTCGCAGTCTTCTATTTGGTGACATATGTTTTAATAAATGCAATTCACAATTTAGTTCGTAAATGATCAGAGAGA
>JAODFZ020038551.1:0-15337 GCA_027574845.2 Deinopsis erosa
GGAAAATAACTCTCATAATAGATTTGTCACTTTTGACAATTAACCTAAAAATGATATGTCACTGTATTTATGATAACTGAAATATAGAGAGAGTTTTAAAAACATAGTTTTTAATAGGTTAATTTTTTTTACAAAACGATATTCAAACAATATATGTACAGTCAAACGGTCCTAAGTCGAATCGTCAATGGACCATGAAAATTTTCAATACGCATATTCTTTAGATTTGCATTTATGTTTAAAAATAACTTGAAATTCAAAAGAAAATGTAAAATAAAATAACAGCTTTAAATTTACAACAGAATATTCTTTTAAGTTTAAACAGTGCAGATAAATACATACAGTGGAACTTCCCTAAGTCAAATTACCATACTTACAATTAGAGAGATATAGAAAATTTGAGTTAAAAAATAACTACAAAATGCGTAATATACGTATTAATATGTATTTATTACACATTGAATGTAGATATAAATATGTATAACATACATATAAATAAAAAAATAGACAAAAGAAAATTATGAATAGAAACATTTTTTTTTGTCTGCCTCGGTTTAAAGTCAGTGATTTTTGATTGTTTTACATTAAAAAATTCTTTATCCACAAAGTTCTCTAAATATTTTCAATAATAGAATTTCTAATAAAAATCTAATAAACAGAGGGTGAAGAATAAACAAGATGTACCGCTGCAGGGGTGCCATAAACCACAAAAAGGAATACTAAAACTAATGTTCATGGAATTGCTATCAATAAAATATCTATAAACCATAAAAACAACAAAATACAAAATAGCGACAAAATATGCAGTACAAAAATTTGAGTTTAGGAAGTTCACCGTCTTCAAAAATTTTACTTTGAGTTATAGAAAAATTCTACTTAGAGAAATTTCAGATATAGATAAAAAATTGTTGTAAAATGCCACCTTGTTCAAAAATTTTACTTATAGAAGTTTGAGTTATGGAAGTTCGACTGTATTACAATTATGGCACTAATACATTCGAATATTATTAAATTAAAATAACATTTAGCATAATGTAAACTTAAAAGATATATTGTTATTATATTTATTAAAATTAACGTAAACCAATCATGGTAATTGTAATAAATGCTTCTCAATAAAATATTAAGTGACAAAAAGTATATTAAAAAGTGTGCACATGTTAAATGATATGTACATAAATTTACAGTTTAATTTGAAACTACCAAATTAAACAACACTAATTGCGAAATTATATTTTCAAAGGCAAATGTAAGTAGTAAATGAAATAACACTCTTTGAGAATAAATTTACGTATAAACTACATGTCGGTATTTACATCTCTAATAATATTTGCACTAGTTAAAACTCACTGTATAAGAAAACTATTAAATATAATTAGTTTAAATCTGGCAAGCTATTAAATAAAGTAAACAAAGCAAAACGTTATGTCGTTTGTGATATAAAAAAATAAACTTATTGTTAGTAGAAAATTATTGAGTGTAAAATGAAATAATATAAACGTACATTGGGATAACTTGATAATAGGTGAACCAAATTCTAATTTGGTCACCTGTGAATTGACAAATTGATGTCATGTGATTCCCTCAACAGCATTACAGTGTAATTGAATTTAAGCAACGTTTCCGCTCGAATCAAAATCAAACAAGGAAGAGATAGATAATAGAAAACGCTTTTACTCTACGCTTGCGCAGAATCTTTAGTCCTTTTTTTCCTCTACGAAAAAAGCATAGAAGGAACGTTATATTATTGAATTCTTTTCTTCCTCTCTATTCACAAAGCTTCGTTAGGAATGTTCATTACAACAGAATTATATGCATTTACATAATTTCAATGCATACTCACGATTTTCGTTCAATATCTATTTACATATTTTGTACAAATCGTGCTTTACATATATTTTTTTTGCCTACAATTTGGACATGTACCAACAACCAACGAACATCACAATCCAGAAATGAATGTACCGAAAAAATAATGTACAAAACCATACAATTCCCACAGGAATATAAAAACATTTTACGTAATATTATGTCACGTAACTGTGATAACATCTTACACTACTATATATACATATATGCATTCACATTGTTTACGCAAATATGGCTACGTTTAGTAAATATTTACGGTATATATTTAAATGACAAACCCCAACATTACAATTATCATAATATATGTCATTTTGATCTGCTTTCCAATACATTCATTCATTTTATAATCTAAAATTATCTATTTAATATTCATTTAACGTAAATAATGCAATTACACATATCATGGTTCCTCAATTTTCATAAATTTTATTATTTAGAATTAAAATAATTACATATCATAATAAAAAAAAAACAGTTAGTTTTATTTTTGTAGTTTTTAATTATAAACGTTTTAATATACCTAAATATATTTAAAATTGTATTGAATGATAAATATTGATTACTGCACGATGTATTCAATAACCAATTAAAGAAATAATATTATAATAAATATAAAATATTGAATAATAAATAAAAAAAGTAATTGCAATAAATTTTTAATTAAATGCATTTATTATTTTAAAAACTTTCTAGTTAATAAAATTACTGCTAGCCAATTTAAATTGTAATATACAATATTGTTGCATTTCTAAACTGAACAAGTTTATGCACAACATATAACACATCAAAGTGAATTGATTAGTTTTACCTGTAACTTAAATTCCCGTTTCGATATATGAATAATTTTTGATAATTGATTTTGGTTTGAAAAGCGTATAAACTTTGTTGATTCATAATTAATATTAATATGAGTAATTTGAGTTAAATAATTGGCAATTAGATTGAAAACTTTGTTGTAGAAACTAAGGAAAATATATAAAATGACATAAGCGCATACAATTGCATAGATAGAAGAGTGAAATTGGCTTATGCAATATACTTTCTTTTTGCTTTGATTTTATTAGTGTATTTAATAAGAATTGTTTGCATTAGTTAAGTAAAAGAATTATGATGAAATAAACAAAAAGACAACTTGGGGGAGCTTTTAATTAAATCAAATTTGAAATGGTTTAAATGTTAAAATTCTTGATTTAACTTTATATTATATCGCAGGCAGCTTGGATAATATTTTGCAACAAGTATAATTTAATATTTAAGTTTTCTAAATGATGACAATACAAATGCTGGAAGAAAAAGCCGAATAATACAATGCAAATTAGACGAAAAGAAGAGAATGCACTAATGGTCGAAGTTTATTTTTACTAGCGACAATAAGGGACACATTTCTTTTAAATGAAATTTCCTTTGAATTTTTAAACATCGAAGACAAAGCTTTATATACAATTCGATGCTCGCACAGAACTTCTTTTATTTCACGCTTTTTTATGTAATGCAAAATTAACAAAATTATTAATGTTTTATGTGACTGTGATAGGCTTTACAAACCTGACCCAGTTTCGCCAACCCTCTGCTCTTTAATTACTTAGAGTTTTTTTTATATATTTCATTATGCAATAATATCAAGGTCTTTCAGAGTGAACTTTTATATTTGCTTTTATTTAACATGTATGATGGTGGTAAAATGTAGACGTAAATGAATTACCATTAGTATCCGTTTCATTGTTCGCCAGTCATGATGTCAAATTACCACCATAAGTTTTGGTCATTTTCTGAATAAATGTTTCTTCTCTAGGCAATTAATTTAAGCACTGAAAAACGAAAATTCCATTACGAATGAACGGAATCGGAAGAAAAAACAACACTCACATAACTTGACACTCAAACAAAGAGAATAAATGCATTTAATAACATTTTTTGTGAAATAGTTTGAAGAGGAAAAAGTTATCTTGGCTTAAATTGAAGAAACCTTTAAAGTATTGACCTTTAATGTCCATAAATAACCAAATGTCCATTGTTGACACCATTTTATGTGTTTTATACGTACTTGGAAGGATATACTAAAGAATTCAAAGATAAATGGCCCTTTATTTTGCGATATGGTTTTGATGTAGCGCACTAGACAAAAAAATATTATATATAATGCTCTCAAATATATGTTTCATTTGATAAAATGCAGAAAAGATGCGAAAAGCTTATCTTATCTTTCCTCTATATATGACTATAGCTAAGAAAACAAAACTTTAGATTTATGTTATACAATTTTTTGTTACTGTTAATAATTTTTACGTAAAGTTTCTTCTTCGCACGTAATATCTTCATGCACACATTTTGTAATACTAATAAAAAGAAAGAAAATTTCTTTTGTGCATTCATATCAATGAAAACGAATTATTAACATTTGAATGCATCATAACAAAGAATTTATTATATATTTAAGTGTTAAATGAATTTGACTAATTATTTCTACATAACTAACGAGACAATTATCTAATTAAATTACTTCATAAAGTGTTATCTTTGTTTTGCTCTAGTTGTTTCTATTCATAGTATGATTCGAAGAGTGAAAGGAAGCTACCAATGTGGCAAGTATAAAAGCAATCTTTTTGAGCATTTTTTGGTGCAGTCATACAGTCCTAGTATTCCTAGGAGGTTGATTACAAATAACACAATGCAACTTTTTGTAAGTAATATGAATAAGCTTTTTTTTCAGAAGTGCTTCACTTTAATCATTGTATATTCTTTTGAAGATTTTTGTTGTGTTTGCTATCGCAACAGTTTCAGCTGGATGGATTCCTTTGCAGCATCATCATCATGTGCCGGTTATTCACAATGGAGTTCCTGTTGAAACCCCAGAAGTTCAACATGCAAAAGCTGAACATTTTGCGCTTATAGAAAAAGCAACATCACATCCAGATTTTCATCATGAAGAGTTTGCTTATGAAGAGCCTGTAGAACACCATTTTAACGATCATCATGAAGATGGTTATTCCACATCACTTTTCTCCCACTCACAGCATGACCATTTCAATCACAACAATGCAGTACATCATTCACTTCCCCATCATCATACATCTCCTGCATATGAAACATCCCACCATCATCCGGGAGTTGACCATCATGGCCAACCTTTAGATACCCCTGAAGTGGAGGCAGCTAAAGCTCATCATTTCGCAGCTTATCAAGAAGCATTAGCTCGTTTAGGTCCCCAGAAACACGATAATGAACATTTCGATCATCATTTCAGAAGACGTCGTGAAATTTATGGCGAATGGGAACATGAACACATTCCATTAATAGGTCATGACGATTTCCATCACTATGGACATGTGAATGTACACGCCTCCACAGACCATCATGCACATGAATATTCAGTTCATCAAACTCACGCACCAGTTTATGGGCATCATCACCACTCACATGAAATCCCATTAATTGATCACGATGGCAAGCCATTAGATACCGCTGAAGTTGAGCAAGCAAAGGCTTTACACTTTGCTGCACATGATGAAGCTAAACACCAAGCTCTATACGGACATCATCAAACAGGTCCAAGTGACACTCCAGAGGTGCAACATGCTAAAGTGTTACATTTTGCGGCTCATGCTCATGCAAAAGCTCATCACCATTAATAAAAACTGTATAATTGCCTTGTTATTGTAGACTGCAAATGTGGAGTTTTTAATGTTTATTACATTAAATAGCCCTTTATATGTTAATTAATATTAATAAAGAAATATTTTCTTATATAAAAAAACATTTGTTTTGTTCTTTTTTTTTATTACATATGGAAGCATCCAATGCTAAATAAAATGCAACAACCGTCAGTGGAATTTGAAATATAATTACACAAGAGCAATTATTTTCGTTTCGATAAGCAAGCAATATTATTTATTGTTTAGAAATCAAAGCAATAAATATAAACACTAATCATGATTTTTGAATAGCGTTATCACATTGAAAGATAATAAATTTATTTTTGAATGCAAATTTATAGACATAAAACGATTTTCACTTTGATGCATAATAATACTGAACGAATGTGCAACAATTTTTCTAAAGTACTTTATAAAATCTTTATTGCACATTCTTGACCTGTTTTAGAAAATGCAAAATACGGAAGTTAATAAAGATTCTTAAAAAGAAATCACTCTATTTAATCGAAATACCCTATAATTTATGTGTTTTTGAAGTTTGAATAAATCCTATATAATTTCAACACTAATTTATGTATTTTTGTATAAAAACCTATCATAAATGTATCTGATGATCCGTCAAAAGCGCAGAAGATGTTTGAAGTTTGTAAATTTGCATGAATAATTAATTTATTCCCGGTCTAATTACTCCAAATATTAATATTGATAATAAGTTATATACGAATACGTAATAGAAGTGAAAGGGGCCTTGAAAATATACGGTTTTGTGGTGGAACGTATAAAAAGCTTGATCGGTTTGAAGAAGAGTACAGTCGAACAGTCCTAGTACTCTAGGAGGTTTGCTCAAACAATAGATAAGTTTTTATAATGAAACTTTTGGTATGTAAAACAGTGAAGTGTTTAAGTGAATAAAATTAACATAAATTAACTTTTTTTTATAGATTGTTGTGTCTTGTGCATTAGCAGCAGCATCTGCTGGCTATATTCCTCAACTGCATCATGAAGAACACATTCCTGTCATACATAATGGAGTGCCACTTGATACACCGGAAGTGCAACATGCCAAAGCAGAACATTTAGCAGCTCATGCTGAAGCATCAGCACATAGTGGTTTCCATATTGACGATCATCATCATGAAGAGATCGGACATCACGATCTTCATGAGCATCATGAACATGGACATGGACATGCTTATTCTTACCAACATATTAAACAAGAACATGGACATGCAGTTCCAGTGCATGTTGAACATCACGAGCCAGAACATCATCATGAACTAATTCATCACGAGCCAGAATATCATCATGAACTGATTCATCACGAACCAGAATATCATCATGAATTGATTCATCACGCTCCAGTTCATCATCATTTTTCATCTCATCATGAAGTACCAGTGATTGGTCATGATGGCACACCTTTAGATACGCCAGAAGTAGAAGAAGCTAAAGCGCATCATTTCGCTGCCGTCCATGAAGCATTAGCTCATGCCGGTCATCACGAACATCATCTCCGCAAACGTGGATTATTCGATCATTACCATCACCATGATAGCGCTTCAGTTCATACCGAAAACAACCATGGACATCACAGCTACTCAGTTCATCAAACACACGCTCCAGTTTATGGACATCATGATGAGCATCATCATCATCATTTTACACCAGTCATTGATCATGATGGCAAGCCATTAGACACTCCCGAAGTAGAAAAATTAAAAGCTTTACACTTCGCTGCTCATCACGAAGCCGCAGCTCGTGCTCATCATCATGGTCTCAGTTATGGACATGAAGGTCCAATCGATACTCCAGAAGTTCAACATGCCAAAGCTCTTCACTTCGCTGCACATGCTGCTGCCGGTGCTCATCACCATTTCTAATTAACATCTATTAACATTTAAATTAAATTCTTGTCATTTCATCAACTCTATATACGAAAAGTGTAAATTTCTTTGTTATGTTTGTAAATATTTAGTATTCATATGAATAAACACTTTAAATAAAAATAACAATATAATTATTTATATCATAATAGAAGTTCAAATCACAAAGATATTCTACAATTGAGCTGCTCGTGTATAGATAATTTTAACGAACAATTTTATTTTTGAAATATTGCTAAATTAATTTAAATTATTTTTATAATTGTTAGACATACAAATGTGATTCACAGCACTGTTACTATTAACAACACGTTAATTAAACCATTATTAAAAGTCAAGAATATGAATTGTTGCTTAACATTATATGAGCCGAGCAGCTTAAATGGTAATAATATAAATATGAACTAATATTTCATATGTAATGAATAAATACCTTCTCGTAATATCTTTTGATCTCTGTTATAAGCAATTATTTACTATGCAATGCAGCAGCAATCAAAATTTGAATCGATGTTCATTAAAATACAATAATAATTTCAGTCCGTTTAAAATAAACAAGAGACTTCGACTAAAGCATAGAGATATTATAGTCCACAACAATTTATATTAAATTTAAATCAAATTGTTTAATAACAAACTCTTTCTATTTATTAATTAGATTTTAGAATTTCTATTGATTAAAAATAGCAATTCCACAAAATTTGTTACACAAAATGAAGTTTTTCAGAATTCATAAGCAAACTTTAATAAAAAAATAATAATCTTAGAAAATGTTGTGCTTTTGAATGGTTTTCATGTACTTTTCCCTAGATGCTTCAGTAATTAGTTGCATTTTCTGCTAACAGAGCACATGATGAGATAAAAAATGATAGTAATTACAAAAAATGAGTCTGAATCTCTTGCACAACGCCCCAGAGAATTAAACCAGACTGCCATCAACAAATATTGTTGATTAATTATTTAAATGACATTTATTTATAATCTTATTTATATATTTTAACGCCCACGCGTGGAACCTCGTGATTATTAGAATTATTTCAATTATATTTGTAATTGTTACGTGTGTTGAATTTATAACGAAAATTCTTTTAAACAATTAAGTTAATTAGAAAGTTTTAATTATTATTTTATAGAATGCGTGCATGTGTAATAAATTGTCTAATATTACAATACTTAAAATTTGTTTAATTATTAAGGATGTGAATAAGGTAATAAACATTGTTTAATTATTTTTTATATATTTTTTAATTATGATATCAAATAGCTTGCTAGATATATTTAAAGTGGATGAGAAAATTCCTAGCTATTCAAAAAGTTGCATAGCATCTTTATGAAAACTCTAGGTGCAGTCTTAAATGAAAGTTCTTTAAAGTTTGAAGAGCTAATAATAAGCTTTGACTAAGCGTGTGCTGCATATTGCAGTACATCTTCTCAATATTAGTAATGGCTGTAGCTCCAATCGTGAGCGTATCCCAAATCATTTCCTAAGTCATGATGAGCTTTGAAATGGAGTGCTTTCAAATGTTCAACTTCTGCTGTATCTAAAGGTCTGCCGTCATGGTCATATTTTGGCACAAAGTATTCGTGATGATGATGTTCATGTCCATATACATGTGGGTGCACTTGATGTGTGGAATATCCGTAGCTACCGTGATGGGCTGATGCATGAGCAGCAAGATGTTCAGCTCTGGCATGTTGCACTTCTAATGTATCAACTGGTACACCTTCATGGGTGATATGTGGAACATGAATATCATGAGCAATGCTGTTGTAAAGATGACGGCGTTGTCTGTAATGGGCAACATGAGCAGTTTTTGCAAGTGCGTCATGTACAGCAGCAAAATGGTGTGCTTTGGCGCTTTCTACTTCGGGTGTGTCTAATGGTGTGCCATCATGAGCAATTGCTGGTACGTGGTGAGTGGTTTCATAAGCGTGATGGCCATGGTAGCCGTGGTTGTCATGATGGTCATAATCGTGTTGGTCGTGGTGGTCATAATGATCGTGGTGGTCATGATGATCGTGATGGTCATGATGATCATGATGATGATAATCGTGTTTGATGGAATATTTATAATGAGAGTTATCATGTTCATCGTGATGATTGTGATGAGTGTCGTGATGATCATGTTCATCGTAGTGATCATCGTGATGATCATAATGAGCACCATGAGCGTGAGCTTCAGCCAATGCACTTAAATGCGCTTTTCTTGCATGTTGCACTTCAGGGGTATCAACAGGTACTCCATTATGAATGACTGGATGATGTTCTGGACCATGATAGGCGATTGGAGTCCAACCACCGTATACGGCATGAATAACAAAGCAAGCTAATAACTAATTTAAAACAATTAACAATGATTTTCACACAAAATAATAATTACTTACAAGAACCTTCATTTTGATATAAACCTCCTAGGACTAGTAGGACTGTTTGACTGTGATTAAACTCAAAAATCAAAACTCTTTTATACCAAAAATTTAATTAATTTCAAGGTTCCTTTCACCCCCTTCTTTAGCGAAAAAAATTTTAAATTACGCATGATAAGCAGACCAAAAAAAATTAATCATACAAGTATAAAACTCCGGCAATTAAAATCCAAAATTAACAATGTTCTGTTACAATAAATTTTTACCATCATCATAACATGATATCATAAAATAACGAAATATACAAACATACAATAAATAAAATGTACACTTTCAAATTGGTTTTAGGTCTTATACATGAATATGAAATATTAAATAAAATATGTGTCTAGCTAGAAGAAAGAAAGATTCAGCATTCACCTGAGACGTGTTCGTTTAGATCTTTCCTTATTGAAAACATTCTGCTTACATAAGTATATTGTCATCGTATTTCAAAGCAGATAAGTGAGGAACATTTTCATTTCAATTCATACATAGAAAACTATCACAAAAAAGTCTTTTAAATGAAGAATGCGATAATTGTATATAAAAAATGAAAGTTTTAATAGGTACATCGTTTACGTAAATTTAATCAATTATTTTTTATTATAAATATTTATTCCTCATAGTAAAGTTTATTGCGCATTTGTTATGAACCATCGGCTATCACTAAATCCAGAGATTTTGTTTAATGTGCGGATTTGGCCCTAGATGGGTAGCTTTGATGCGCAAATTGAAAAATTACAGCGACCATTTTGTCAAAATTACTAGGGTTTTGTGCTATATTAAATGTCCTTACAGTGTTTTAGCAAATTGGATATTTGTCAGCAATTTTCAACTAAAAAAAAGTGTGCGAGAGGAAGGTCCTTAATCACATGAACAATTTGGTCGTGATAAAATTTATCAACGTGTACGTTACATATATAAATTATATTTATATCATACGCTTATATTATCAAAGGACTGAAAGATATCACAGGCAAAAGATTTTTTTTTTTTGAAAATGCAGAACAGCTGCTACTTGAATTCATATTCTCTGATGCGTCTATTGAAGAGGCCATGCTCATGCTGAATATTCTACTATTTTATAGGAAACATTCAGAGTAAAAAAACGACACAATTCACATTTCCTTTTCTTAGATAAATGGACCCTATGTCACAAATCATTCTAATATATACAGATAGAAAAGATGGCACACGAGCGAACTGAAAGATCTTTTGCATACAAACAGAACTCATGTTCTTTTATACGATTGGAATTTTAATTGAAAACCAACAATGAGTAGTTTGGTTTAGGTAATAGATTATTTTCTTTGTTTCACTATCATCTTGGCAACAAAAGGCGAATTTACCTTTTAAACTCGATGATGTACAATAATAGTAGGTAAATTATGTTTTCATCTGTGTTTCATACAATATATGTGCATCAAAGGTGACAGTGAACATAGCAGAATAGACTACTTTGGTTGAATCATCCGCATTGTGTATATAAAAAAGTATAAATTCAGTTAAACAAATATAGTCAAGGTGAAGTAGCAAACAAAAAATCCATTAAATTCTTCGCCGTTATTATGAGCATATTCATTGAAGAAAGAATATTTCTCATAAAATTAATGATTTTGTTTATGTTCTTGTAAGAAAATATAAAATTTGTTTTAAGTATCCAAAAATCGGATGCTCTGTAACACTTGTTCTAAATTTATTGTTAAGTTACGTTACTGAAGTAGAGGTTAAACCATTATTTTTATTCTCACGTGCACCCTTACAGTTTATCTCCATTATATTCGCGCTTTTTTCCTTGCACACTATCCTTGCTTTTCATAAGTAGCCTAAACTCACATCCTGCACGACATTCATCACAATCATTCCGTTTGAAATGTGATATATTCTTTTATTTTTTCTTATACATATATACTCTTTGTAATTTTCCTCATCTATACACACTCATATTCTACACATACATACATACATACGCACGTTCACATTTACAACAACAACAGTTAAAATAGAACGAACTTTTAATATGGCTGTTTGCATGTAAGCTTTTATTTCAGAAAGTATATGATATGTGAAAAACATTTAGGTTGTATAGGCAAGCAAGAAAAATTAAAATAGAAACGAAACTGGAAGAGAACAACAATTTATAAAAACGTCGAGTTGTAGAAAAGTTTTTAATAAATATTGTTGTTTCGTTCGCAACAAAGTTATACCTATTATAATATTATAATACATATTTGAGATTTGGTTAATTGAATATGTCCAAGTTTAATAGATCATAATTTTGTATGAGAAATAAAACAATTTGGAGAGTTAGGCGAATGTGTATTGATATTAGTACGTGCTACTTTATTGATATAGAAGGATAAATTGCTTACTTAGTTTGTAGGTAATAGGACTGATTTCAATATTGTTACAATTTGCATATTGTAATCAAATAATTAGGATGGTGTACGCCATTTGGGAAATTCGAAATGTGGAATAATGATTTGAATTATGTTCGTCTATAAAGTGCAGCTGCACAATTAAATTTTAAATTAAAATCGATTGGTTTTCAGTCTTTGAGCAACAACAACATTAACATGAACTAATTGGATGGAGTTAATCACAATTTATAGATGAGGCTTATCCTTTATAGAATATATTCAATACAAGAAATAAGCCTTCATGCTTTTTAGCATGAAGATATTTTCTATCTTCCTCTAAGTCTGAAATTATAGAGAAAAGTGGAAAGTGAGAAAAAGGTTTTTTTCAATAAATGGTAAAATTTATATTCACCTGTAGAAGGCAAGCAACATGTGCAGTGAAGCTTCCCATGTTTTAACTTTTTGTCTTTGTCGTCAACATTGATTTTTTAACTTTTATTTTCGGTTTTTACTTTTGTTTGAAACTTGCATTTTAGCTGCATAATTAATTATTAATATCACTTTATATTACTGCAAAGTTGAGAACATTTTAATAAAATTTTAGTTCGTTTTTAGTGAACACTAGCATAGTAACTTTTACGAAACAATTTCTATAATAATTAACTATTAAATAAATTGAATTAAAATCAGGGTTGGATCCACACTGGGTCATCTTTAAAAAACCCACATGCGTAATTTATTTTAATTATTTTTTATATCCAATAAAAATAAAACTCAATGAAGACCACTTTTAAAACGTTTAAAAAAGCCGTTCTTTTACAACCCTGATTAAAATAGATGTTTTACTTATCAACGACATGTTCATATTATGCTCTACTATTTATAGGTGAAGAAATACTTTTATTGATTTCATTATTAGTTTAATTCTTTCTTTTTTTTTTGCTCTTAAAACATGACAAGCTAATCTTAAGATGTAGAGAAGTTTGTTGAAATCTTTTACGCTACAAACTCTAATTTTCCAGTTTTACATTTCTTTTTTCATCCAAGTTTATTTAAACTAGTAATTTCACTAAACTTTTAGTTTTAAAAAATTATACAAAAAAAATCTGTATGCATTAAAATTTAAATTACATAAAAATCGTTATAAATATTTTCATAAATGTAATCTTTAATATCAGTGATTTTATTTAACCACATAACAAATGTTTCAATAAAAAAGTTGTACTAGTCAATTTAACCCGAGGCTAATTTGAAACTTTTATTCAAAGTATGTCAAAGTACTTTATTTAAAATAGTAAAATACGAATTAATATATACACTTATTTAACTTTATGTAATTTAATCTTATACAAATGTTCCATCACTAAAATGAGTCTGTTAATAATTAATGTACGAGGTAAAAAATGGGTTCGTTTAATCTTTAGTATCAAAAGACAATATATAATGTCAAGTCTAGACTCAAAATTTATTTATGTATTTTAATTTTCCTTCTTTTCAGCTTAACCCATAGAAAATGTAACATTCTAAAGAATGAATAATTGTTTAATTAAATCACCAAGAATAGATATTATATAATAATACATATATAACAATAGAAATAAAAGCATTTTATTGACTTGTTTAAGTGAAATGTATTACGTGCATTAAAATTTGCAATTCAAAGTCACTGTTAGAAGAGAAGTAAAGGAAAAAATTGACTGTATACAAAGCGCACACATATACATAGAGACACAATGCAGTTTTTGTGCTTTCTAAAAGCTACACATCATGAAAAGAAAGTGGCTTTAGTTCGTTTTATTTACAAGGACGAAGAAGAAAGAAAATGTACTGAAAGAGTCCTCAAGAGGTTTATTTGCAGAAATGACCAACTGCGTATGCATGTGTGTGTGTGTGTGTGTGTGTGCGCGCGTATATAAATGCCTCCTTTTGAATGTGTGTTGGTCGATGTTACTTACGCTTCAAATATTTACAACATCCTTAAAAAATCTACAATGGCTATCCATTTCATTAACACTAAACCGCACCGTTGATTCCCTTCCGCTATTCATTTATTTGAAGGTTGACTTTTGCTCATTTTTACAACAACGGCACACAAATTTTATCACTCCTTCTCTCTCTCATTCATTCGTTTTATTTACGACTCTTTGGAAAAGATTTTTTTCCTACTATGTTAAAAAAGATCGAAAGCCATTTCGTTTCGCTTGTTTATCAAACAATAAAATGTTTTCATATCAATTTCATTTTTTATATTCTTTGTTTTATGTTTTTTTTCTCGATTTTATTTAAATCTTCAAGATGTTTTTCGGTTATTTAAAAAAATTATATGACTCAATAAAAATGTTTATTGATCAGCATTACGTTACGCAAATTTCGATCATCTGTTAGAAATAGCAAGTCTGTGTAAATTATAAAGTAATTGTAGAGTTTCTGTCAAGTGTAGTAAAGTAGGATGGATAAGGCGTGTATAGTTGGTTTATATTGTTTAACTTTATCGCAGTCCTTCGGAAAGTCTTATAATTGCCTTTAGAAAGGCCTCTAATACAGGACACTCAAATTCTAAAAGCACTCCCCAACTGCTTATCTATGTCTAACTTAACATTGACCCTGTGCAAACAAGATTAGCTTCTTAATTGAAAATCGAATTAATAATATTTAGTATCAAACTTGTACGACAAATGCAAAAGCTTAGATGGCTCTACAAATTTAGTCAAAGCCACTTAATAGGCCCACCTGATTGTTGTCGACAATTTGAGGCAAATCTTAAAAACTGAATAAGCCAAGGAAATATTAGTAATTTCCATAGTTTATTTGGGGAATTATACCCCTTTTACTTATACCCCTTAAACTTAATCACATAAGTCTACATCTGTCTAAAAATTAAAATTACCTTTTGTCAGCTACTGATAGTGTAATTTACTAATTTACATTTATTTAATTTTTTAAAATAATAAACTAAAAATTTTGATTTTGCGGCAAAACTGTGAGAAAATGTTATACGAGGTGATTCACATAAAAGTATATGTTAATATGTAGGGGAAGGAGGGGTAAAACGGATAGGGCGGGCAAAAAGAATAGTTGCTCTAGATCGATTCTTAATCGATAGAAAAAAATCTCGCTAGTGTCGATCAATTCTTTACCTTTTTTCACTTGCTGTAAGATCTCG
>JAODFZ020038570.1:0-11856 GCA_027574845.2 Deinopsis erosa
TTTTGTCTAAAGAGTTTAGAAGCATTAACCCCTGTAGCCAAAATTTCAGAACGAAATTCCTATCGAGAGCTGAGAAACGTTTAATGTACCATCCTAGTGGAACACCCTGTATATAATATTTTTATATAATCTCTTTAAAGGGTCTTACGTAGAACGTTTTCTGTTCATGCTATTAAATTAAATTTAAAAACTGTTTTTTTCTTAGTAAGCTTAATCATAGTTTTGTGGAATATTTCCAAGCAATAAACTCCAACTATAATTTTACATTTACAAATTTTGCATTTGAATTTCCAGTAGAAATCATTCGTAAGGGCGATAATATGAAAACTCTAGCATGCTCCCAATCTGATGAATATGCAACTGGAAAATCCTAGTTTATATGACCCTAGTTTATCCAGATTTGTGTAAAACCAAAATATTCTCACTTTAAGCATTTATTTGCATTCGTATTGAATCATAAACTTTTACTTTAGTTTACATGTATACATATAATAGATGCACACAAAAAATCTATGCGAAAAACGATGAAGAAAGAGAGGAATATTAGATTAGCAAGAGTTCTAACATAAATGCAATTTCAAACTTAATATTTTATGGTTTTAAAGTTTGAACGTGTTAGAAATTGCAAGCTGTGAATATTAAAATCGTTCGGAAAAGAACTCGTTCTAATTTAAGCCTATGAATAAGATATAAAGGAACTCTACTATCAGTAATTTTAGGTATCAAATTATTATTATACGAATATCATACGCATACATATTGTATAATTCATTTTCATGTCAGTTATCTCAATAAATTATAGATAAATCATTGATAATTTTGAATTAAGGTTTCTAGGTCATTTCAATTGGAATAAACATCTGCTAGGTATATGAAATGTCCATTTTTAGTAGACTAATGTCAGTTGTCTTTTTCATTAACTCATTCTCATATATTATTACACAACGAAAAAATCAAATCAATTGAATTTTACTTTTATTGATTTGTTTCATTTTTATAATAACGTCCTGTAAATTATTTAATAGCGTGCTATACTTAGAAATGGAGTGATAATGATAGAAAATATTTTAAATTTTTTATTCACACAATTTGTTACATATTTAGTAAAAAGTGTTTGTTATTATTCAACTCATTATATATACATTACACAAACAATCTTAATAAATAGGAATAAAATTGCGTTTTAACAAATTCCACGAAAAATATTTTAAATTTCATCTAATTAGACTAGATGAAACACTGAAAATTTATTATTACTGTAAACACTAAAATGAAGAACAATTGCGAGTTCTTTTTAAGAAATAAAGCGATTGTTTTATAAATAAATGTAATACTGTCAATAAAGCAGAGATTTAAATTGAAAGTAAAGTTTTGCGAAAAGTTTTTACGAAGATTCAGAAATAACATGAAATTAATAACTAAAAAGTTGAATGGATTTTTTTGCAAATGTAAAATATTACTCTCGTTCTTTTACTGAAAAGAGCTTCATCACAATTCTCATTACTACTCTTATAAAAGAATATAATAATGTTTTTTCTCTTCATTCACATTAAACATCTTTATAATTCTAAAACTTTCCAGCAAAGTGATATAAATTATTTTGTGATAATATATCTTACAAGAAATTCAAGTGTCGATTGAGTAAAGTTTTCATTTATGCGCGTAACTTTCCACGATAATTTTATTACCCAATTTCAGAAAGTAAAATTATAGCTCTAACTAAGACTTATATGTAGGAGCCTAAATATAATTATGATTAGGATTAAAAAAAAAATTTAGTATTTTTCGTAGTTGTTGTTTCTGTTTTATGTTAGGTGAAATAATGCTGCAGAAATAAGAAAAAACTTGAAAAACAAATGTGCAACATTAAGCTTAGAATAATCTAAGGTTATAAAAATTAGAGAAAGAAACAAAGCGTGTAATACATATAAGGGTTGAAGTCTAGGGTAATAAATAAATGTGATAAAAATTTTCCATTCTCTCCTTCTCCTATGTGTTTTAATGAAATGAAAATAACTTACCGTCAGTCTGGAGCAGGGGGTGGTGTACATGAATGTTCGGCTGATTTTCCTCTAGAAGGTGTCGTAGCCGAGGGCCGTTTAGCTCGCGCATGGCCCCTCACTAAGGGGGTAACCACCTAACGAGCACATTACATATGTGCTATCCCGAATCCAAATATGTTCCAGATGCATTCGTCAGCTGTAACGAAAAATACAAAAAATGAACATACAGAGAGGAAAAACTAAATTGAATTAGTTTCTGAAAGTTACGACGCAAACATTTATATTTTAATTCTCATGTTAATCCAAACTGATAGGAAAGCGTATAAAGTATAATTTAATATTTTAATTAGCTAGCCCTCTAATATTTTAATTATTTCCACTTATTTGATTATAATTTTCCCACAACAACGTAATTTATGTATAATTAGTATTTAATGTATTGATTTAGCCATTTCGTCTATAATTACATTTTATTATTTAATTAACATTCACTTTATAAATAAATTAAATGGCAATCCATTTCCATACAACCTTTTTCGTTTCTTTTAGCTGAAGTATGAGAGAAGGCGGGAATGAAATTAATAAAATACCATGCATAAATTATACATGTATTTACTGTAGATAGAATTACTTACATATTTAAGATGAAATATTACTAGGGCGTTGTATGAACGCATAAAGAACGAGCGTAAGTTTTCTTATGCGCGCTGCTTTTTTCGTTATTTATATGTGAAAAATAGTTTCGCAAAGAAATGAAGAAGACGAAGAAGTTGGGGGCTGTTGTAAGAGAATGTAAAAGCGCTTACCTAACCATACACATGCATGACGAAAATTTATTTTGACATACCCTCTGATAGGTGGTAAACTAGAATGAACGATATAATTTCTTATATACAAACACGTCGCTCTTTCTAACTCACATTTCCCCTTTTTATCATTATTATTTTCCTGCTTTATTCACATTTTTATTATACCAAAGCAACATAATTTTTTCCTTATTTATTTCAACACGTAATTCAAATAAATGTTTACCTTGGCTTCAAGATATCAATAAAATTTTGAATATTTAGAAATGTGTCGTGCAAATTGTGCAATTGAATAATATACAATGTGCAATTCATTCATTATAAAATTAAATGCTAATCTGGAGAGAGCGTTTAATTGTGTATTGATTTTGTTAAACAAAAAGGATGAACAAATAGTTGGCTCATTATTTTTGGTACAAAATGCAGCTGATAGTTTAACAACCCTATAAGATTTATTGTATAAACTGAATTGTTCTGTTTAACTGCCTTGAAATTGTTTAGAATTACCATTTTTAGTAGTCAAGTAAAAGAAACGAACTTGAGTACAAACAAAGAAAGATACAACAAAGTTTAAATTATTTTTTTGCCTGTGCGTTTTGTTAGAAAAGGAATTTTAGTTGAATAATTCAAAAAGTTTATTACGAATAAAAATTTTATCATGCATATAATATTCATTTTCATCCATTACAACATAAAATATAAATTTGCCGTTACCTTTAACATTTATATCTAAAATTAGTTTCAATTAACAACCACTATATGCTTTAACATATGAAAATCATTTTTTCGATCATTATTATTGATCCTTCAAATTAGTTACATTAAATTAAAAGTGTGTCACAGTACAATTTGATGATAGTAATCTAATATGAAATTGGTATTATTTGATTCTAATTAAACTGAATTTATATGTTTGCTTATGTGTGAGCTCAATGAGGTGCATGAACCAGACGAAAATCAATGTTACTTAGGGCCGTAAACCTGCTTTGGCTTAAACATTTTTGCTCGTTATTGTTGTATGTACTGATATTGCTTCAAAGCACAAATTAAATTTCGGCGAATTTTGTGCTAGTCTTGTTTAACGTATAATAAATTCAAAGCCTGTAAAGATTTACACGACAATTGGGTTTAAAACTTTTTAATTTAACGCCTTGATTGTCCTTCTCTAACGCATTTGTTAATAGAAAATCATCCCCCTTAAGTGATGGAGTCATTCAAACGCTTTTTTCTTATCAAAACATGTATATATACTTGTAAAAGTTTCCAGACTCATAAAATAAATCCCAAGATGTACTATAACAAAATCCTTTTGCTTTTATTATTGTTTTTGTTTGAAGAGTTGCAATGCGTTACGAGTTGATTGGTTATGAATTCATATGTGATTGTATAATTTACAATCCACACCTCCACAATCGTGATAAGCTTTCTAAAATCAATAAGTTCGTTTATACATACAAAATGTTAATGACATAAAATTTTGCGCAGATGTTCTATTTATTTATCTTAAGAGGAAATTTCCTGTTTGTATAATCCTAATAACGAACCAATAGATAATTGTCACATATTGTGCGCAATTTAAAATATTAGAGAAACTAATAATTATAATAAAATGTAATGTGCGTTTACAATTGAATGTTAAAAGAGGTGGTGATAATTAGGTTTTGTGATTTAAACAAATAGAAACGTTGAAACAAAGAACGCCTCAAGCGAGAATCCATGTTCATGTGGTGATATTATTTAAGCTTCCATTTATCTACATATTCACGAAATTTTCTTACATATTATAAACAATATATGTTCCCTAATCTAATTAACATTTCATTAACATGTATCTAATTGTGAATTAACTTATAAGCTACGAAACAATTACAGTCTGGCCGAAAACTTTTCTCATTTTCTTGAACGAAGATTGCAATCAGTTTATGATTGGATATTTATTGAAAAATTGCTTTTATAAAACATCACATCATGTAAAAGTAAATAAATTTATTTATAATTAAAAAGAGGTTCGCGAAAATGAGAGGAATTTAATATTAATAAATTCTTGTTTACCTTAAATGAATAAACATTCCATTCATGCTGCCTGAATGACAATTAAGTGAACCTAATTAGTGATTGTTGGTGAATTCCATAGTTTGGATAAACTACAAAGCCTCTTTTGATACAAGAAGCAGCAACACTAATAACAAAAGCATAAAGCCAATGATTTTTGTTTGGTGACATTTTATTTATTCACAAAATAAAAACTAAAATCTTTTTCCTGTCCTACATCTAACAACTTTTATGTTTATATATAAAATATATTTTTCTTTTTATATAAATAAATATATTTTGTTGAAAAGGTGGAAACGCGTATTTTTAATATTTTCGTTGTAAGCACATCAAAGGATGTTATAAATGTCAAACGCATCAGACGCAGATGCTCTTACTGTATTTGTTCAACGCATTCAAATTTTATATTTTTCGTATAAAATGGAGCACACAAACGGCAATGTATGTAGAAATATATGTATAAAAAAATGCATTGTATGTGTAGGAGAAAGTAAAATAGCAGAGGAAAATTCTAAGTGCAATACAAAAATCAACAACTCTACATATTTTATGATCTTTCTACCATTAAAATCAGAAATGAAAAAAAAAATCTCGAAAAAACTTGACTGCTTTTTATCATTTTATTCATCCATACATTTGAGAATTAACAAAATGTAATTACACGTTTTCTTTTATGCTGACAAGCATTATTTTAATATTTCCACTGCGTAATAATTTAGTAAAAGCATTTTTGTTTCTATTGTTGTCAAAAACAATGTATTCAACAGCTGTATTGCACACATTGTTAACAAAGCCTACTTTTTACTAATAATATCATCACAATAATTAACATGTGCGGAATGTTCAACTAAACCTATTTATTTGCATCAAATCATCAATCAATAATGAATGAAACATGATTACAAATTGTTTCTTTTATATCATAATCAACGCTGTAAAGTGTAAACATTAAATATTTTAACGAATAAAGCTACTTTGTCGTATTTGTCTTTATCAAATTTTTGTTCATAGAAAGACAATGTAATTGGAAATTCTTCAAAATCAATTACATACTTTGAAGACATTTTCATAATTTAATTTCAGGTTCAAAATTTTGTCAAAACTGCAAAGTGACTTAAAATTAACAAATATTTTCTGATACGTATTAAGTATATAAAAACTTTGAAAAACATTTTTAATATATAAGAAATAATCAGCCGACAGTACGAGTTTCAAAGTAATTTCATTATAAAACAATTTTCTATATAAATATTGAAATATTTTGGAATATTTAATGCCAATAAAGATTTTCTGCTATAAATCAATATGCTAAAAAATATTAATTCTATTTATAAATACATATAAAGTTAATAGTTTGTTTAAATTTAATATTCTTTAAGATTTCTGTTTGTTTGCATGAAAAAATTTAATCGTATTGCAAAACTACTGACTGGCATGTAAATACAGCAAAATGGACTTAATAAATATTGATATTTGTCTAGATTTATATATAAGCACACAATTTGTGATTATTGACATATCAAATTCAGTTATCTATTTTGATCGCAAATAATTACCTTGTATAAAGTTCTTAATAAGTAAAACAAATTTATTATAAAATAAGACATTTTTTTTTTAATTTGCTTTTTAATAGCAACTTACATATAAGATTTATTGTTAAATAAATTAATTAAACTGAATTTGATTGGATTGAAACGATTATAATATAAATATCTGGACAATTTGAAAAAAATATGTTTGTTTTGGTTGCTTCTGTATTTTATATAAACTCGATTATTGCGACATTAATGTATGCAATTTGAAGTATTTGAGTGGAAAATTGATATTTATTGCTTGCATGTGTAGTCTACTGTAAGAATATGGATCCCTTTTTTTGTGTGTTGCCAACAGTGAATGAGGTTTGGTTGTAAAGAAGAGAGAAACGATCTATTTATATAGTAAATCGTTAAACCTATTACAATAAAAATCAATCAATCAATGAGATAAACTTAAAAAAAAAGAGAGAGGACGAGATGAAAAAAAAAACAAGTAACAGGCTGAACAAAAACAGAAAAAACACATACAACAAATACTAAAAGAACTCAAAAAAAGATTGATGCTTTTCAAGAGCACAACACTTAATCTTACTTCCGTTTTAGGCAGGAAAAAGTGATGATAGTGCTAATACACTATTAGAAAATGATAAAAAATTGTGTGTACTTAACTAATTAGTTATATGCTGTGCGAATGAAAAATTTTATTAAATATTTTAATTGTAAGCCATTAAAACAACTAATAATTTTAATATTAAAAATGATATGAATTAATTGTTTGAAATCCAAATTAATTGAATTTTGTTCATTAATTTCTATCCAATTATATGGTAATTAAATGTAAATAATTTGGCAATAATTAGACATCATTTAAAAATTTATAAATTGCTTTATCATGTCGCATGTATTAAAAATCATGAAATATTGCAAATATCACTTAACAGATAATTGAAAATAATTTAAATGAAAACAATTATTTTAATCAGTGGCGTAAATACGGGCTCGCAAAAGAACGCATTGCGTTGGGGTCTGTCAATCCAGAGGGCCTTTGAAGAAAATTTGAAAAAATTCAGTCAATTTTTTTTAGACGTATTGAATTGTAAGGAATTGTTTTCATAAAGCGCCTCGTATTTTTTTATATTGTCCGTCACACCCCCTGTAACAGTTGCTTCTGTAGAAAGATTATTTAGCAGGTTAAAATGAATAAAAGACTATAGAAGACCAGACTTTCTAAGTGTTGCTATGAAAATGGATTTAAAAAATTTAATAAGTAAATTTGCAGCAATGAAATCTAAAAGTAAACAGTTTTTGTAATAATTTAGTTCTTAGTTCATAGTTTTTTGTTAGTAAATTTAAAAATAAATAAGTGTTTTCAACTTGCTATAAAGACATGGGCCATATACAAAATTTTGCGCCTTGCCAATTTTCTAGTTACGCCACTGATTTTAACAATCAAGAATTGTTTTAAATACTTTCTGCATTAATGGTAAAAAATCATTGAATTTCGCACTTGAATGAAACTATAAATTTGTAAAGAATTTTAATGTTATTCGTAGAGCACAACAAAATTTCCGCATGTTTTTATTTTAATAATCGTAATGCAGTCGTTTCAAATGCAGACACGTTTAAGAAAATTCCAATAAACTATGCACAGTATATACACATATACATAAGTTTATGCAGAATGTTGATTCTGCAACAGCAGCAGTTCATTCATTTTTCTTTTCTATTTTCGATGTTGTTCTGTTTTTCCTTTGTATAATAATAATGAAAAAATATACATGGATCATACAGAAGAAAAGAATAATAAAACCACACCTGAATCCTGAAGACATATTGCATGTTATAAATCAATCTTGTAATCAATATGCAATAGAGGTCGCTGGGACCAATAAATTACAAATACTATTACATCTTGATGCTTATATAACATGCCACTCTAACACTCTGTTCTAATTAACAATGACAAATAATTATAATTCCATTAGGAGTTCTTAAATGAAATAAATTACAATACAATTGGTTGGTACCCAACCAATCATAAAGAGAAAACAAATTGATGCGATATGCGAATTGAAAAGCGACGATGTGTTTTTTTATTCAATATATTCACTGAATGTATAAATCAAATTTATAGAAATTTATTTTTATGCCTCTGTGAATGTATGTAGGTCTATCTAGTGTATGGGCCAATCAATACCAATAAAAAATTAGCTTCGTTTTGAGCTTTATTTGAAGTACATTTTATGTATGCTGCTGCTGATGATGATGAAATTATTTTAATTATTTTTTCAATTCACACTAATATAATATTTTAATTGCATGCAACCTACAAGAGTGCAAAGTTTAACAAAATTTGTTAAAATATGTAACATACAACATAAAAAGGAGTTTAGAAATTTCATTCTAAATTGAGATTAAAGTTTTCCTTTGCAATTCAATCGCAAACACTTTGAAACTTATATTAGTTTTATTGCACATTTCAAACAACTAAAAACCTATATTTAACAGACAATAAATTAGTTCGAAAATAATAAGTTGATTTTCAATATAAACCACTTTCAATTTTCTATAAATCTTTGCATCTGAATCCACTTTATAAGGCAACCACTATAAATATCAAACCATAATTCACTTGCGGATAAAGTAGAATTCTTTTTCTATCAATGCAATAAACTGTAATCAAAAACCGATTCGATTTAACCGCTCACATAGCAAACTTTTGCAATAATCATGAAAATAATAGATCAATTAGTAATTGAACGATAATAACGAAATTTCTTCTTGTTTTTTTTTTATTATCACAGAACAATTTGATTTGTAGATTTGAAATTGAATATCACTTTGATATGTGACAACAAGCAGCTTGTTTTGATTTGAATGAAATAAAATAGAGAATTGGGTCAGCAATATATATGGGAAGAGAAGGAAAGGAGCATATAGAAAATAATATGCATGTGAGAAGTAGTATGGGATAGAAAAGCAGCCAGATATCTCACATTTCAAAAGCACTTTACTTATTGTTTGTTGAGTTTGAACGACCATTATATAGATCCACACTCATTGTTAGTATTGTGTATTTATAAATTAGGGTGGCGCTAATTTTTTCGGCAAAAACCATTAGCCTATTAATAGTTTATGCAAAACACCAAAAAACGATTTTTTTAAATTAAATATTTTATCATTTTTCTTTTTGTTATAGCAAAGAATGTCTCAATTAAGAGGAGAACCTTATGGGACTTGCTTTGTTTGAAGAGATATAATATCAGTTAAATGGAAGCAGAGTCAACAATCACGAAACCAAATTTCTGTCTGTAAAATTGGCAAATATATGTTCATTGTATGTTTTCCCTTTATCTTACTACATCACAATTACGCAACGTGTTTTATATATTCATATGTACTTCAATCTAAAACAGAAATTTATTCTGAATGCAACCTTTGTTAGTCGAATGAAAACTATTTAACGTTTTGTATAAATAACAGCGCGCAGTTAATAAATTTAATGTACTCCTAATAACATTCAAATAAAAACAAACACCTGATGTAATTTACAGGATGTTTTGGAAAATAAAAAAAATATTTATGGTAAATTGCATTCCGACCAACAAACATAAATTGAACATTACTGACATTGATTGATGGCTGACTTATTTCCTAGCATTAATAAGATAAAAACTTTTGCTTTTTGATCACTTATTTTTTGATGTACAATTCTCGAATAAAGCAAGTCACATTCATTAGTGCGTACTACACGCATTTTATGAATTTTTGTCAGCATTTTTTGCTGTAAATTAAATGAAATATAAACGCAAAATATATTGCTGACCTACATTTAACCAAAAGATTTACGATTTCATTCTAAAAATAATTATAACATATTTATGAATATTACCGAGTAGCTTAAACTCGTTGACTAATTTTGTTCGAAAGAAAACAAAGAAAAATTGTTTTCCATTTAGTCTATAAAAAGAGAAATGGATTTTTATAATCATTTTTAATGACACAGAAAATTCGCATTGTTTAATGTTTAATGAGAACTTTTTGTTGGATGTGTGGGCGTATATTTGAAAACTGTATCAGATGGAGTACTTTTCTCTTTTTCATTTTTATGTGTGAAACCTTCAAAATTCAATTAATTCAGTCGTTTTATTAACGCTTACTAACTGCCAGTGCCCTTAATATTTCACTTTTTCCTTCTATTATTTATTGTTTCATGTTAATGCGTTTTGTTGGAATGAGCAATCTATCATTTAGCTAAACTTTTTTCTAATTAAAAACTCGTTTCACTAATAAACTCTTCTTTTTTGCTTCCTGTGAAAATATCGACAATTTCGATTTTATTTATCTATATAAATTGAACTTTATAATGCGCCATATGTATTCAGTATTCACGAGTGAAATGCAATCAAACTAATCGATTTTTCTCCAATTTTCGTTTCGTTGACTTTAAAGTTTGTGATATTTCATGTTGTGCGATCGATTTCGAAAACCGATCACATTTTTCGCAGATAGTTTTCTTTTGTGCGAATGTGAGAAATAGCTTAAGGAATTAAATAACAAAGCAACAAGCTGAAATGAAGAAAAAAGAGGAATGTGAAGCTAATAGAATTCACGTCATTTATTGATTTTTCGGTTCAACCATTTGCTTGATGATGAAAATGCCGATTTGGAAAAAATTCAATTTGAAAGAGTAGTGATTGTTATGTTTTGAAATGAGAATCTACATATAAACAATGTTTGTTTTCTCGTCAGTTGTGAGTAAAAAATGGTGTAAATGTTATTTTATTTTGATTTTTCGTATAACTTTGAGTTTTATTAACCTTTAATCAATTAAATTTTTCTTTTCACAAAATACGTGCCAATGGAAAACAAACGTATTTAGAAATGAAAAATTGATATAAAATTACAATGTTAGCATTTATATAATAAATCAGGGCAAAGCTATAAATTCCTTAATGGAATATGTATGCGTATCCGTATACTGATAATCGCTTTTAGTTTATTCAGATTTTAAAATTCATGTGCAGATGAGTTTCTCCAAACAATTGGAATGATTAACTATTTATATTAAAATGAACAATAAACGAATTAATTAAACAAAACTGTTGGTATAGAAGAAAAATGAGAAAACTAACAATAAAATAATATAAATTAATTAGCGAACAATTTATAGAAGTTTAAACTTGCAATTAAAACTGATGCAAGAAATAGATATCCACAAGAAATGGTAAAGAACTTTGTTTTAATTAATAGTAAAACTAAAATTAAATAAAATTTTAAATAAACCGTAAATTTGATTATTGATTATTTTAGTTATATAATAATTTGTTAATTGTATGTAAACTGACAAGGAGAGGCCACGACATGTATGTCACGGATTGTAATGAGATATATCTTAAATGATAGATAATAGCACCAATAACATCCAATATAAGTTATAGGTGCTAATGGGCCATAGGG
>JAODFZ020038635.1:0-12989 GCA_027574845.2 Deinopsis erosa
CCCGTACGCATTTACAGTGTGTTCGATAGTGTGCTGGGTATTACCACATTCATACACATTCACTCATTCATACAGGACAGGGCAGGGCATAGAGAGAGGGACAGGAAGACAAGCTGGTATCGGGCACCCATCCGACTACCAAACGGACTCGACGTTGCTTAACTTGAGAGATCGATGAGATCAGATGCTTAGCGCTAAGCCACGGGAGGGGGGGGGGGATGGATGTACATACGAATGGGTTATTTATATGATACAATGTTAAGCAAATGAGAGAAAAAAAATGAAATTTTTTCTTATCGGCCACCCATCCAACTAAAATCCGCGCTCTCCGTTGCTTAACTTTGCTGATCGATGAAATCAGACTCTAAGCGCTAGGCCACAACCGAAGGCTAAGAAATGACGATTCGAATCGACATGTTAAGCAACGTGTTTTAAAATGAGGATAACACACAACTAACTATTTGCTATTTATAACTATTTATTTTCCTTTAAATACGCAAAGGGCGAAAGGGGGCAAAATATAACATACATATAAATATAAAAGATCAAATATTGCTTTTTCTAGAATGAACCACATGATGTTCTTTCATTTTTCTTTGCCATTAAACTTTTAAATAAAGAGAAAATATTTTTAGTACATAAAGACAATATTTCATTAATTTTATAATATATAGCAGGGCACAATATAGGTTTGATATCGCTCCGTACTAAACTATTAATTTCCGCAAGTTAACTTTTTTTAATATATGTATCTTATATTATGAAAAAAAAGGTATAAATTTCGATTTATTGGATATTCAATTTATAAATAATTTGCCACATTAACAGTTCTTACGTTGTGTCTTTTTCTACCCTTGAATTGTAAATGAAATAAATTGTACTATTATTTGTTATAAATCGAAAAGAAAAAAGAAATTAGTTTGAAATTATTGCCCAGAACACTTTAGACTCCATACATTTATATGTTAAAAATAATTGTAAAGATTGTAGATTTGTTATTAGAATGTTGGAAATTCCAAATGATTTAAGATGCAAGTATATAATTTCTGCAATATTAAAAATAAATTCTCACATGCATATACGTTACAAGAATATATTTAAATATAAAGCTGTAAAAAATTCAATTAAAAACAAAACCAATGAAATGTGATACGTGATTCATTGATTATTCATACAAATTGCAGTGATATATTTACACATTGATTGATTTATATGAATAATAGTTGACAGTTTGACTAAAAATGTATAAAATTATATTGTTAAAGAATATAAAGAATCATAAAAAACAATAAATTATTGTAATGTTCTATTAAAAAGCATGTTATTCAAAATTCGATTAAATTATTGCAAATTTAAAAGTTATTGACATCCAAGGATGTAAATATATGATATTCATAAAACCATTTATTTTTACATTATTAATATAACAAGCACTGAATTCTTAAATAAATAATAAATTTGCATATTCTGGGACCATTTTTTGTTATCGCTATTCTAAAAATATCTTTTAAATTTTAACGTGAATTAATATTCTGCTATTATACTCTCATAAAGAACATAATTTGAATCTATCACTAGCAAACAATAGTAGTATTTATATTCATTAAAAAGCAATATTTGCTAATACATTCTTATTCATTAAATTCAAATATGCGACATACATATTGAATTATTAATAACATTTTATATATTTATCAATAAAATTCTGCGTTAGTAAGTCATAAAATCTTAACACACCTAACATTAAATTAATACATTAACAGCAAACTATATGATAAATAATATTCGTAAAAATACGAGATAATGTAATATGCATTATGCAGAAGTGTAATAAAATTAATCTTTGTTGCATCGAATGCAAAAAATAAAAACGTTCAAGAGCGCTCTATAAGTTTGTAAACATGGGCTTTATCACGTAGTAAATACTCATTATGAAAAGTTCACTTGTGTTTGCACTCTTAGCAATAAACAAATTCTTGGAAGAGATCAGCTACAGATAAAAATGCAGCATTTTTATACTAGATTTATATTATGCATATGACGATAATATGTTCATAACTATGAGCTTCACTTTACCCAAACAAATCACATAGTATGAATAACGTTAAAAATCAGTCTGGCACTCTTATTTTACATGAATGTATTACACGCATTGAATTTTTATTATCAATGAGAACATCCTTATTGGGTGTGTACTGGGGTTGATAATAAGGTGGGGGCAAAATTTTGCAATATAAAAGAATTGAATAATGTTAAGAGATCAGTAAATTTAATAGAGAGATAAGAAAACTTAAAATGAAGTTAGTTTTGTTAGTTGTGTGCTTCTACTTGGTAAACGCAAGTCCTTATGGATATAATGGTAAGTTTATTAAAAAGTTTAATAAATTTTTTTTAAGTTATTTTTTTATATAGGTTTCCGACCAAAAAGAGCTTATCCACATCAAGGAATGATGTTTAGTGGATTTTATAGTCGCCCGAATTACTTACCTCCAAGAGGGATGACTGCCTTTGCTTCACGTGATGCAATTGCAACGAACTCCTTCGCAGGTGGAAACTATCCTGATTACATGGCGATTCCATTAGACGAGTCCTTTGAACATGATCGTAGAACGCAAGCAAAACCTGAAATTCATGAAGAAACAAAAGATGAAGTATTAGAAGATGAAGCTGATGAAGAAATCATTGTTAGTACCACTTTGAAGCCTAAACGTATCCCAAAACGAAAACCAACAACACCAGCTCCTGCCGACGATGAGGATGAAGAAGATGATTCATTATGGCCAATGAAGAATGGAAATAGGCAATCACCTGGTTACAATGCATTCTTTCCAATAATCTTTGGAAGTCGTGGTGGTGGTGGTGGGAACTCCAGGAATGGTGAACACGAAGGTGGATATCCAGGTTCTGCAACTGCAATTGCTAACAGCTTTAGCACAGGTAAAGGAGGTGTTGCCAGCAGTCATGCTACCGCCTATGGTGATCCCTATATGAGCACCCTGTTGAGAAACATGAAAAGGAAAAATATGGTTAAGAATAAAGATTAGACTTATACATTAAACTTTTTTTTTGTTAAATAATGAAAACACAACATTTATATGAAGTTTATTGTTAATCAATAAAATATGATTTATTTATACTTTAGTGTTTTACTCTTTTTAAGCTTTTATAGTAATAATAATTCTATTAAAATATGCCTAATAAAAGCTGCACAAAGTAAAACAATTATCATATATATTATTCAGTTACATATTACAATGAAATACATTTAACAAAATATCACCATAATGTGACAATATGTTACATATTATATTAAAATTTATTAAACTGTTAATAAGAAAAAGACTAATTGTAAGTAAAAAAAGAACACTTTAGTTTTATGTGTCCTGAGCGTTTTCTATTTCTATAAGAAATCATTGTAATACTTATAAATATGGTGTTATTAAACCCTGATTTATATGTTTGTAAGAATTTCTAAAAAGTTTGTTTTATAGAAAATTATTTATCTTCATATTTGTTTTATATAAAAATTATGTTAGCTTACAAATATAATGGAATTTAAATTACCAGTTCTTTTTATTTATTTCGTTGTATAGTTTATAAAATCTGTACCATGTAGTTTGATAATAAATATGATGGCACTTGAAATAAAAAATAAAACTAATTAAAATAAAAAAAATAGAAACAAGTTAGAAATATGTATATATAAATTGCAAACTGTGATGCAGACAACAATACCAGAAAATTTGCTATTTGGAAACAATTTGAGCTCTTCTTCCATTACAATTTAAAGAAATATACAAAATGGTAACTACTACTAAATAAAATATACATGAAAATTAAATAGAAATATTAAGAACTCATATAAAAGTGATTTTCTTTGATATTTGTTTATTTCTATATAGATAAAAGCAGATGCTTTATTAAAATATAGAAATCGAACAAATATAGAGTATTTAATTTAGTTAAAATATAAAATTGATATTTACATTTAATAAGGTATTTGAAAAGTATCTATTTAAATATATCACAGATCATCAATGCACGGTTATTATCAGATCTAAAAATAATTAGGCAGAAAAGGCATCATATAAGAAATAAATTTGTTTAAACAAACAAAAAAAACAACAAATTCAGATAAATGTAAGAAAGCTTATCAATAGTAGGCATTGAGCAAATTAGCTCAACTACCAAATATTATTTAGTAGTACGGTAATAATATTTACAAATAATAAACTAACTGCCTAAAAATCATATCTAAAATTACATTTTTTTATATAAATAATAAAAAAACCTATTCACAATTATCAGTGCGTGCTTTCGCTGTAATTGCGCGAAGTTCTTCTTCTAAAGGAGCTTGCTCATCGACGAAATTTATACTACCAGCCTTATACCAAACAATAACGTCCACAAAGAAGGCACATAAAAGGATTGCACCAGTCGTTCCTATTAGAAAATATAAAATGAATACATTGTAAAATATTTAATTAGAATTATTAATTATTACCGTGATAAAACATTCTAAATGTTGTCGCATCATAAAAGTTACAAGCCCCTTTTTCATTATGTATATGTTTTCCCCACGACAAACATGCATAATCCACAACAGCACCATATATTATAGGACATGGAACATTTCCGAACATCCCAATAGCAAATTGTATTAATCCTAACGCCATTGCCTTATCCCTTTGATCAACGCAGCGAAGTATCAATAACATCGAACCAACTTCAGACGTAGAGTGAATAAAAACAAACACCGAAAATAGAATGATATACCAAACAAAATTAGTACATAACACATCACAGTATCCGATCGTTGCAGTTCCAAATTCTATATCTTCAATTGCACCAGTTGTTACATTTGTTATATTTCCAAGACAACTACACTCTGTATATTGTATAATATTTCCTTCAAACTCAGTATAGTTTTTACAGCCAGCATGACAAGCAGAATAATAAGTTCGTCCATCCTGGCCGCAGACAGGAGAAAATTTACCGCTGTTACAATTGCATGCTGTTGTATTGCAAACGGGTTCAAATTTACCGTGTCTGAAAAATTAATGATTTTCATTTTTTATAATTTTTTTAACTATATATCATACCCTTCAATGTCACTTATTGAACATCCAATAAACATTAAAATTCCCATTCCTATAATAATTTAATGATCTTTATAATGAATATATAATAGGTGATAAGAACATACCTAGTGCATAAATGATTGCAGTAAAAGCAATCCAAGCAGCTACGAAACGAGCGTTGGGTTTAACGCGCAATATAAAAACACCACTAATAATAATTCCAAGACCCATAACTAGAATGCCTCCGACACCTATATAATAAATACAATTAGGTATATTCCATAGAAATCGTAAAATAACGAAAAAAAAAACATCAGCAATTTGTCTTATTATAAACAAGGTCAAACTTATCTTCGCATGCAAAATAAACATGTAATTTGTCAACCAAAATGCATATGTTTTTTTTTTGAGAAAAATGAACCTTGAATAAAAAGTATCAGTAACAGTTTTCATACCTGAAACTAGATTCGCTGTTGGTGTTTCTAGACGAAATTGACTTTCCAAGTATTTCGGTAAAAATGTGTACAGCCCAGCAATAGGAAGAATATGAAGAACACTACTTGCGGTACGAAACATGAGAATATCATTTTTGAGCAGTCTTTTAACGGTCTTTGGAAAATCTATAAAGAAATAATAGGAAATTATCCATTTAAAATAAGCTAATGATATAATTATAAATCTATAATTAAATTTCAATTAAAACATTAAGATATTTGTATATGTTATAACAGCATGCATTTAAATATTGCATAAATGTTTAAGATGTAATTGAATTAATAGCGCATTTACATATTACGAATTACTTTTCAAAGTAACCTAACGCCAGTTATGTAATTTATTTTAATATGTATGTTGTAAAATATTAAAGAGTTGTTCGTAAAAAATCAATTCATTACAAGTTTGTTACAATTCGAATGAAATTTTATCACAAAGCATGCCATACTTTATTTCATTGTTAGGTAAAACGATAAGAAGGATCAATGACCACAAATGAGTTATTATCAACATACCTCGAATGTTTGGATGTTTTCTGCCATGAATTCTCGATGCTGGTCTAGCACTAGGCAGCCTTTTTGGAAATGCAAACATTGCTAATGACGTAAGCATTAATAATCCAGAAATTAAAACTAATCCTGTAATAAATTAAGTTATAATTTAAGATAAAAATTGATTTAGTTTTATTACCTAGCCACCAAGCCCCGACCCATCGTCTGTCACTTGCGTCAATTTTTGGATCGACTGATAAATCAACATACACACTTGTGCAAAGAGAACCAACTATAAAACCCAAAGCCGGTCCCAATATTCGAACTCCAATTGTAATGGCTGAAGAGAATTTAAAAGAAATTTTAAATTGCACTCAATTTTGATACATTCCAAATACATACCAAAATATAATGGGCTCTCTTTGCTTGCAACGTTATCGTCTATAAATGGAATACCCAACGTGTAAACAGTTGTTTGGCCAATTCCAACACCCAATAAACTAATAAAGAATATCGCTAAAACAATTTTTGTGACTGAAGGCTGAATACGATGTTCAGACATCCAATTTTCTGAATCCATTGAATTTAATTGATTAGCATTTTCATAGGACATTGCGTCACCAATATAACTGCTATAGGAAGCAGTTGTATTTATATTCGTTCTGCAAATATCATTTGGATCTTTAGCACTTCCCGTAATATCATTTATATTGATTAATTGTTTTCCATAAATAAAATGAGGCAAGGAACAAGCAAATGAAGATAACGCAAACAAAACTACACCCCATGCTATATATTTTGGTCTATGTCCATGACCACCATAATAAGTTAACAGTAATGACGAACCAATTAATCCAATTTCGGTAGCAGACATAATAATTCCAGTTATTTTTGATTCAATTTCAAATAACTTTTCTATTGTCGTGATAATACTGACGTAATAGGTATGAAACATTCCTAACAGCAACCACGCAATACAAAAAACGATAAGAAAAGCTTCTTTTGATGCGAACTTTTGTAACCAGCTCGGGGCACATGTTCCTAAACCACATTCCGTATCACTGTCGTCAAAATCTGCATCTGTTGTGAGGGAGAAGCACTGAGACTTGTCGTCAGTTAATGTTGTCTGCTCTTCGGGGATATGATTCTCTCCCAATCTTGTATTTCCATTCGTTGGACCATTATTGTTGCTCGCTTTTTCATTTTCATTTCCATTCATCCACATATTACCGTTTGCAATCGGTATTGATGTATTTAAATGCGGCGTTGAGCTTGTTTCTGTACTTGCCATTGCGGAATAAAATTGATTTTGATCTTTTATCTCTTGTAACCAGTTTATCGCTGAAACTAATTATTAAAAAATGCGTCAAAACAAGATGAACAACAACACTAAATAAATGCGTATACATATTTTAAAAAGAAGCTATTTATTACAATATTAAGAACCAATCAGATTAATATACATTCGACCATTATTTATTTCTTTAAAATATAATAAGCAAATAAAAATAAAGTCAACAAGTGTGCATTAATTCAATAATTTAGGACGCCAATCAAACGGCACACACATGCTGTTTTTTATTTATTAATAACTCTACCTATAAAATTTCACTTTCTTTTAAAGCAGATACAAAATGAATGCTTATAAGAAAATGTGTTTTTGTTGTTTTGAAATCTAGTATAACCTTCGCAAAATCATTTGGCCGAGATTATCCTTTCAAATGATTGCTTTTTTTTAAGTTACCTTCAAAGTTTATTAACTCTAAGCAATCTATTTTTACGTTTGCGCGAAACCCAATTAGATTCAAAAAGTGACATATAACGCAACACGCAAAGTGTGTATACAAAGATTTTATTATAAAACGCCAACATTTGCATACTATGAATGATTCAAAACTCGAAAAAACATTTTTATTAAACACGTTCAATTTTATATTTATTCAAAATAAGAAAGAGTGTGTGTGTGTGTGTGAGAAAGAGAGAGAGAGAGAGGTAGAAAGAAAAAGAAATAATGTCGAATATCAAAATATATTTATATTGCATTCCTCCGCGGGTGTAAAAATGTACCGCGCATCATCCCAAAATGTATCCAACAGACAGACGACCGCGAAAGCGGAAAAGCGAATCCAGTTTTCTTAACCAGAGAAAGGGGAATGCGGTTTCATTTTCAAGCTTATACGAGAGAGAAAGGCTACAAAACGCGTTAAAATCATCTTTAGATTTTGCTTTTATATTGTATTATATTATAGCGCAATAAATAGTTTTCTTTATTCCCACCTGTACAACTTTTTATTAACTGCAATCAAAACAAATCTTCAACACAATCAACTAAAAAACACAAATTGAACGTTGCTGCAAATTCTTCAATCAAACGACGAACTATAAATGACTATCAAAAACATGATTAAATAAACTATAAAACGCGATTCACAGATAGATAGATAAAACCCGTATGTATAAATCTCGTATATATTAAACCGGCACCAGCTGGATTTCAATGCGAAAGTAAATACAACACTTTCTCCATCTAGCACCCTACAATGTCGGGCTAATACTGCACGAGGTGCAGGAGAATAAGTTGGAACAGTCCGCAGATTGCGACTGACTCTCTTGCCGCTGATCTGTTGCTGGCTGGGACCTGATTAGCATAACCGAATGCTACAGCTCGTATCTGAATAACCCGGCCCGAAAGGATGTAGGTTATCTCTTGTATTGTTCTTCTTTTAACAGTTGCCACAGATTAAATCCAATTAAAGTTTAACGCACGATGTGACAAACTTAACTCCTTCAATATTTTTAAATGAATAATAAACGTTTTAACTATTCAGTTACCGCTCATCACAATTAAAATTCATTAAATTTAAATACGCACAATTTAGATCATGCTTGCATGTGCTACATAATTTACTCAAAAAAAAACCGAAACTGCAATTACATTCAAATTATACCCCCTAAAACATTCCAAAAAATACTTTAACCGCCAATGACGCACCAAGCGGAAATACTTAAGTTACTTGAACATCATCGTGCATCAAAATCCCCAAATTCTTTAATGAACCTTTAAAAATATATATATTTTTTATATTCTTTGACCTATCTAAAAGAACACAAAGTATACTTCTATATTTTATTATTGTTTACTTAAAAATACTTTAGCGATAAATGAAGACAAGATGTCTCAAATTTATTGACCATATAAAAGGTCACGGTAAACAAAAGATATTTTTTTAATGCTTTGCGTGTTGTTTCATACAAAGAACTTACTAACCTAGTAATAATATAAAAAAATTATCTTTTTTATATCATTACTTAAATATAATAAACTAATTATATTAATTCCACAAACAATTTAAATGATTTTAGTAGAATTGAATAAAATAATATTAACCTGATTTTGGTAGCAGACTATCACTTTCTACAAAAATTATTCTATTGCGAATAAAAATTAGGTTTAAACCACCACTATTCTAGCACACATCATTTTGCATTCAATGATGGTAAACATTTAAAATAAAAAGCGAGTTGTAGCAAAATGTAAATAAGATAATAAAAAATTGCGTCAATTTGTGTCATAGAATTAAAATTTCACATCTAGACGATTTATGGCCATGTAAGAAAATGAAAACAAATAAAAAGTGAATTTCGTTAAATATTTTTAGGTACGTTCTCTTATTTGAAATTGTCGTGCTAGTATTTGGTACAATCTTTACAATTAACAAGTCAGAAGTCCCAAAAATAAACTTTAGAGCTACAGTTTGACCTACTATGGGTACAATCAACTTTCGCTAGTTAGCCACTGTAATTCGAAAGCGTTTTATCACAAGAAAATAGCGCGCTCGTTCAATTTTTATAATAAATATTTCATTAATTAAAGACGAAAAACGTCATGTTATTAATGGCCGCAATTTATTTAATGGCTAAGTCGCAAACTGAACAAAAAACAGCATTTCTTTAATCAACAAAAAATATTTTTTGCACTCACATCTTTAGATAAACTTTTACTTGTTCTTTTCGAAATATTTTCTGATATAATTGATACCATTCATTAAAAACAAAATAAAAGCAAAGAATATTTTTGAAAAAGATTTCACCCGAAGAACAGCAACCCAAATAAATTGTTGTGCTTCCCAAGATTAATTATGTATTATAAACAAATTAAGGTTAAATAAATCTAATTTATTGTCTACTCATGTTCTAATAGAAAGTAATAATTTGCAAACAAATAATTTTTGCGTTTGAAATATTCAGTATGCAATCATTACACTATCAAACCATCAATTTTGAGTCATTTTTTGTTTCTTACATTACATTACATTACATTACATGCACATCAATATTACTGATAAGTAATATTTATTTTACTTAACTGTGTAAACATGAAATGTTAAATGGCCACCTGTAATTTATGGAAGTTTGGGTGGTCCCAAATATGGACTCACATTAAAATTTTTATGAAAAAAATTTTCAGTTTTACTTGCGGCTATGAAAAATATTTTTTAAGTGGTGGAACAGTAATTAAACTAAATAAAAAAAATATTATTTCAGCAAATACATAAAATGACTTTCCATAATTTATGAAATTCTTTTCATGTCACAGGAAATTATAAATTTACTATTTAAAAAGATCCACCTAAAACAAAGGCAATCCTATAAGATTCTAAACAATAAAATTGTTCAAAATATTGAAATAAAATTACATTTTTATTGCAACATTAAATTTCATCATTATTTTAAAGGTAATAAAATTTTATAAAACAAAAATACTTGCAAAATATTTAGCATTTATTATATTTATTATTTATTAAAGTAAATCATGTTTTTAAATTAAATTTGTTCAATTCTTATATAATAATAAGAAATAGATTCAGGTCAATATATCTAATAGATCTTTTCTTTTGTATTTTATATGTAACAGTATTCAATTAACGAAAAAGTATAATTTAAATATTTAAATAAAAAGAACATAAGAATTAATTGCTAGGTTTTGTTTCATTGTGAAAGAAACAATAGATTATTGCTAATTACCTAAGAATGTTATATAAAAAAAAATAATTTAACATTTCGTATTTTATCATATCCAAGAAAGTATCAAATAAATTAAAATTTAATTTATGCAATATACTTGATAACAAGACTTTGTTTTTTAAACTTGTACCGTACAAATTTTCAATACCTAGAAATGTAATTAGTTCTTGTACATAAACTTTTGTTTAGTTATTAGAATTCCTTACAAGAATTTTAAATTAGTAACAAAGTTCGACTAGTCAATAATGAAACATTGTTAATTCTCTTTCCTGCTTAATTATATTTAATGTAAATTAATTACATTTTAGAAGAATTAAATAAAATGATTTATATAATTTATAAATAATAATTCTTCTGAACAATTAACAGGTTAATAAAAAGGCTAATTTTATAAATATTAACCTTTTGCAATATAAAATTTATTGCGTTTCTCTTAAAATGAAACCTTGGGCCTACATGCAATATTCTTTTAATTTTCATAAATAAAATAAAAGAATAAATTATAAATGCGTATCAAATTATCGAAAAAAACCTAAAAAGAAAACTGCTTTTGTTTGGATACATTTGCGTGTGTGCCTTCATAAATATTATTAATTGTATGAATAATCCCATGTAAGTAAAAGAAAATAAAACTTATATTGACAATTCGCCCACGTATCAGAACCGTATAAAATTATTTAATGCAATGCTAATCTTGTTAATCAAATCAAATTAGAAAACCAACCAGACGTAACAAACAACAAGTTGAAAATAATTGCAAATTGTCTAGATTTTGAATAGATATGCATGAACTGTCCTGCTCTAACATATAATGATTAAGTCATCGATGTATGTGGGTCACATGTCGAAGTTTCAGGTTCGACCAACGCCATGGTTCAACGACAGGTGTTTGCAACAAATTCTTGCACCTTTTCAATTACAATCACAAACATCCTTACTACAACCTATGCTTTTAACTTATAATATAACATACACCATTCCTATGCATAAATATTCACTAGAAAACTGTTAATTATACACTCCTGCAACAACAGTGGAATATAAAATTGTGCATATTTTCCTTTTAAATAATTCGTTTCCATATTGTAGTAAAGATTGCATGAATGTAATATGTTCAGTAATTTTTTGAAATATTTTTTTTTATCGTTTGTTTGTTTGATTGTAACAAATCAGACATCACTATAAGAGATAAATATTATTTACATAATCACTATCTATCCATTAATCACTGTCTGTGTCATTTAATATTTGAAATAAAAACAGAAAAAAATAATAGAAATATTTTATAGGATTTGTCAAGCAATAACTTCAGCTTATAAATGACAGATCAATATTTTGTCAGGGTTAAAATTTCTACAAAACTCTACAATACCTAGCTAGCAGTATTTGTATTCAATTTGTTTATATATCTGCATATTTACCTTATTACATATTCAATTCAACACATTTTTGCAATACTATTGGAAATCCAATTTGAGTTTCCTATTGGAATGACAATTAGCAAAATTTAAATCCGCATTTCGTTTATGAAATTCGAAAATTGATTTTAATTCATTTCACATTTGTGATTAGTTTAACACGATATAAAAAATAATGTATGGAAAATAGGGACCGGTTTTCTCTCTTCATAGATACGTCTATATAGTGAGCATTAAAATCCCCAATATGTTGCTATATTATGATAAAATTGAACACAGGGCCGTCGCGAGGGTTGTAGCCGCCTGCGTGCAAAATTAAAAAAGCCGCCCCTTTTTTTTTTTAGTTTTGTTATTTTTATGGTATTTATTAATATTTAATAAAAATATTTTTATTAACACTTTAAAATTAACAATTTATTATAAATAATATTTATTTTAAAAATTTCTTTTCGTTTTTATTATTAAAATACTTTATATTA